>WBNO01030971.1:0-10525 GCA_013400575.1 Peucedramus taeniatus
TGTGGGGACATGGTCCCAGATCCATCAGGAGCCTGATGGATTTTTTCCTCCTCAGAGCCACTGGAATGCCTGAAAAGTACTGTGCCCAGGTGGAACGCAAAGCCCAGAGCCGAGTCAGCAGAGCCCCCTCCTAGGCCCAGCCCCACCAGGAACCAGCTCCAATTCCCCACATATTTGGGGTTCCATTTGCATTGACTAAATTTCCCAATAAACAATGTTTCTGAGAAGATGGTGGTTTCCATCATTCCGTGGCCTCAGGGCTGTTTGGGAGGAGCTGCCCATGGGGCTGGAGGAGGCTTGAGGTTCCTTGTCCCACCTTCCCACTCTGGGATTGTGTTACAGGTTTAGGTTTGTTAGTGAATTTTTCCCATTTGTCATCTGAAAGATGCTGGAAGAAGGAGGAGGTGATGCCCCAGGGATGGATGGCAGGTGAGTGAGTTAACAAAAGAAGTGGGTGATTGCTCTGGCTGACCACCTGTTATAAACAACCCAGACCTCAAGTGGGAATGAGTTATAGAAGTTTTACTGAGAACAAAAAAAATCAGCAAAGCAAAAGGGACAGCGCTGGGAGTGTGGCAAAATGCCAGAGGCTCGTGCACAAAATGGTGGCTCAATCTTTTATACCCCTGATATTGCATCATCTTTATGCATATTTATGCATATTTCCTGACTGGGAAGGACTGGCAGAAACACCCCATTGTAGTGGCCCAGATGCCCCATGGATCCTGGGCATTGACTACATCAGATACAGGTACTTCAAAAACCCAAAGGGACATAGATGGGCTTTTGGAATCGCTGCTGCAGAAACTGAGAAAGAAAGAACTGAGCAACTGAACACCTTGCCTAGACTGTCCAATTGGTTCTGGACATTGCCAGATGAGAGAAGTGGCCAAAGCACTCTCTCTGCGCTGACTCATGGATGACAGCCAATGCTCTGTGGGGGTGGCTGGACAGATGGAAAGAGGCCAATTGACAACATAAAGAGAAACTCATCTGGGCTTCTGAAATGTGGCAAGATGTCATCATCCAAGTGGAGAAGCCAATTGTGAGAGTCCACCATGGAGATGCACACGTGCCTAAGAGTTGAGCCAACAAGGAACATTGGAACAACAAACACGCAGACCATGTTCCGCCAGTCAAAGTGTCACAGGTAGATCTGGACTGGCAGCACAAGGGAGAGTTGTTTCTGGCTCCATGGCCATTTAGGGCAGAGATTTCACTTCTAAGTGGGCACAAGGCTGCGGGGTGGCTTTAACCATGGATGCCATCTCCCAGGTTATCCACGAGTGTGCAGTGTCATTAAGCAGGCTGAGAGACTAAAGCCTCTGAGGAATGGTGGGTGTTGGAATAAGTACAGCTATGGAAAGGGAGGTTGATTATATCACACAAACCCACCAAGGTAAATGCTATATGCTCACCATGGTGGATGCAACCACCAGATGGCTGAAGATGCACCCAGTGCCTCACACCACTGCCCAGCACACCATCCTGGGCCTGGAAAAACAAGTCCTGTGGCGACATGGCACCCCAGAGCTAACTGAGTCAGATCGTGGAACTCATTTCAGGAATAGCTTAGTTACCACCTGGGCATAAGACCACAGCACTGAGTGAGTGTATCGCATCCCCTACAATGCACCAGCTGCTGGAAAGGTTGAACGGTGTCATGGACTGTTGAAAACCACTCTAAGAGCTCGCATGGGGGGACCTTCAAGCACTGGGATCAGCATTTAGCAAAGGCTAGATGGCCAGTCAACACCAGAGTCCCATCACACTGTAGATGGAGATAAAGTCCCTGTGATACAGCTGAGAAGCCTATTAGGGAAAACAGTCTGGATTAACCATGCCTCTGGAAATGGCAAGCCCACTCATGGGATTGTTTTTGCTCAAGGACCAGGTTGCACCTGGTTGGTGACACAAAAGGCGGGGAATTACGATGTATCCCTGTCCCACTTTAGGGCAAATTTGGGAGAAAACCCCCAAAGGGGCCCCTTCAGAAAAGCCAACCCACACGGCCCCTTCCCCCAACCAGAGTTTGGAACAAAATTCCTCAGAGAGAAGTGGAAAGAACCTGTTTATTTAACAGGCAACGCATCCCCCACACACAAATAAACAATACTGGATGACAAAACTCTTTCACCGTTCTGAAGAGATCTCAAATTCAGACAGTCTCTCTGGGGAGTGGTCACTCTGTTATCGGCCTCTCCGGCGCTGGGAATGGCTGCTGCAGGGCAGGCCACAAAGTGCAGGGTCTTGGTGTTTTCCAGGTCCCAGTCCAGAGCAGGTTCGTATGGTTCCAAGGAAAAAGAGAAAAAAACAAAAAACAAAACAAAACAAACAAACAAAACAAAACAAANAAAAAAAGGGGAAAAAACCAGTCCGGGAAAAAAATTGATACTGCCTTAGTAAACTAGCTAACAAGAAGCAAAAGCAAGAGAGAAAAGCAGAAGCCAGAGCAAAGCAAGGGCAAAAGCGAAAAGAGAGCAAAGAAAAACAAAAGCAGCCCTATGTACAGTCTGTGTCTCGCCGTCCGTGTGGGAGTGAGCAGGCTGATAACAAAACAAACTTCGTTTTTCAGAGCCGGTCTCGAAGGTACAGAGCAGAACAGAACAGAACAGACGATTGGGGATACAAACATCATAATGTCACCCTAGGACTCAAGGGGATCTTATCTTTGGGTGAGCTTTCTATGACACTGCACCTGTAACTGTATCTGGATGTGTATATATATATATATATTTGTAAATATATATAGAATTTGAATAATGTGTGTATGTATATACTTGAAAAGTCTTAAGTTCAATGTTGGTTTGGGAAAAAATTCAGGGTGGGTAATGTTATGGGTTTAGGGTTCTCAGGGAATTTTTTTCCCATTGTCATCGTGAAGGTGTGGGGAAGGGGAGGGGGTGACTCCTAGAGGGACAGCCATCAATCAAGTCACACATAAAGACTGTCTGATAGCCCTGGCATTCCAACAGAATCACTTGGAGGGGAATAAAGGGTTTTAGCAGCTTTGCCTTGGAGGCTCTCTCCTGCCCTGGAACCAGGAGCTGGCCGAGGTGCCACCGGCTGTTTCACCCTGGGCTTTGTGTGCCATAGCTCCACACCGCGAGCGAGTTCTGCCTGCCCCCACTGCCTATGCCCGCTGCTGGCCAGAGGATCCCAGTCGCCCCCACTGACTCAGACCTGGGCAACTTCCAGTGCTGAGACCGGACACTGCCTGCGTAAGTGTGCAGGGTGAGCACCCCCTTCTTTCCCTCCCGTGCCGCCAGCAGCCCAGATCACCCTGAGAAGTTCTGAGCTGGCACCGGACACCCCTGCCTGCTGTGACTGAGTCCCTGCAGCCTCTGCCCTGCTGGAGCCTCCAGCACCCTTTGCCAGCTGTGGTCATAACTACACCCAAGGGGAACAAATAGCACTGAGCAAGTTGAAAGGTTCTGTTCTTGTGTTACTGTTTGTTCTGTTCTGTTCTATTTATTTTCTAATAAGAAACAGTTATTCCTTGTTGGCGTTGTTGCTGAGAATTTTAGACTTTCTGTCCGCATTGCGGACTTCGAGTGATTAGTTATTGGATTAAAAGTGAAAATAATTTAGGTGTCATTTCTTAATTGGATCGTTTAGCCTTAAAAGACCTTGTATAAAAGATAGCCATTTTGTAGCTTGTTAGTAGAATGCTGTAGAACTCACAACTTGTAATATAAATAAGAAACATCTAAGCCTGAACGCAAAATATCGTCTTGAGAGCTTCAATTCCAATCTTGACAGAGGTAGAAAGAAGAAGCCAAGAACTGTCAATTCCTTTTTCTACATGTTTGCCTGAAAACCCCATCATTTCAAAGGTATAGAGGGAGGGGTCTTCTTTTGATTCCAGGAGGGTTCCTGTCCTCCTTGGAAGACATTTGTCTTTTAAACCAAGACACCTTGAGACACTGAGCTTGAAGGCTTTAATTTCTCTGGAAAAGTGCCATCCTCCATGGACAGGACTCACCTAAAATTCTGAATGTCTGCACATTGCTCCTAGACAAAAGCTGCCAGGACCGACAGCTCAGGGTTGCCTTGGACTCCCCAGGGCCACCTCTCAGCCATCCCCTAGATGCTGGGCTGGAAGTGTTCCTGTGGAAAACAGCCATAGTTAGAGGCCGGGTGCCTGGGGCAGAAATTTGGATTCCACCTCAGAAAATTGCAAATAGCCGAGGATTGCTCCCAGATGAAAACTGCCAGGACCGATGGATCTGGCTGGCCTTGGACTCGTGGGGCAAGAAAGTGTTGGGGTAGCACAGCTGGACACCCCCATTCCCCGGAGTGCCCTCACCCGACCCCCAGCTGCAGCACTGCCTGGTGCCACCCGGTGCCAAAAGCCCTGCACCCAGTGCTCCCCAAGCAGCGTCTGATCCCCGGAGCTGCTCTGGAGCCCCTGCCAGTCCCAGCCCTGGGGTGGATGAGTGGCACAGCCAGAGTGGGCAGCACCAGGAGGGTGGACCTGGGACAGAGGGACAGGATGCCAGGGGGAGGTGATGGCATGGTGGCCGACCAGGGACCCTGGGGAGGAGCCGGAACGGAGGCAGCGGAATCCTGGGCTTGGAATAGCAGCGCAGGTCACGGCTGCCATTGCACTGCGAGCACTAGGACTGTGACATTGTGATAGAACCGACGGGTTGGGATGCATCTGAACCGACTGTGACAGCGTGTCCGAGGCCACTGTCTCGATGTGTTGGGACCAACTGTTGCCATGGCAATGCCACCAACATCTCCCAGGGCTCAAGGGGCATCCTGGAACGAGCCAGGAAGGAATGGGGCTGCTGAGAGATAAGAAGAGAAAATTGAGAGGATGGCAGAGATGGAACTACTGCAGCAAAAGGGAGCAAAAGGCTGGGAGTAGAACACCCCTGCAGGGAGGAAGGAGGGGCACGAGAGGCTCCGGAGATTCCCCTGCAGCCTATTAGGGTCCCCAGGGAGCAGAGACCCCTGTGCAGCCCTGCAGGAGCCCCTGGCCAAGCAGGGGATGCCTGAAGGGAGCTGTGAGCCCGTGGGAATCCCCCGCTGGAGCATTTCCGGAGAGGGGAAGGTGTTTTTAAGCCGTGTTTCACTTCTCATTTTTCAGATTTTCATGGAGAACAAATTCAATTAATTTCCCCAAGTCAAGTCCCTTTTGCCCCTGACAGTGCTCAGGGACTGATCCCTCCCTTCCCTTCTCCCAACTCAGGAGGCTTTTGTTCTATTCCCTGTTCAGGTGAGGATGGCAGGGATGGAGCAGCTTTCGGGACACCTGGAATCCAGACAGGGTCACTCCCCACAGCCCCACCACGGCCGCAGGGCAGAGCCCTTGCACAACATTTCTACACTTTTCCCTCTCTTTTTGTGGCCACAGCCAGAACCCAAACATTCTTTCCATGAGGTTCCAGAGAACTACAGGTTTGAGACAGGAAGGAGGAGGGTGCAGGTCAGGTTGCTGAGCAGATTGTTGTGGGGTTTGCAGTAGTTCTGGGGCTCTCTCAGTCCCTTGACAAGCGAAACAAAATTATCAGTTGCTGCATTTCCGGACTGGTTCCGTCACAGCTGCCCCTGCAGGGGGGGTTTCCAGCCAGCCTTGCTCTGAAAACCATCAAAGGCCCTCGCAGAGCCACTGCTTGAGCTCACTTTGGGTTTTGTGTTTCTTGCAGGGCCGAGTAAACCACAGGCAGGCCTCTTCCTCCACACAATTCTCACCTTTGCAGCAGCTCTAAAGCTGCCANCCTGCTTCCCCCACCCTGGTGTTACTCCAACCTCTTCCCTGCTCAGGTGCACCCCAGGATCATCAAGGCTCCAGCTGGGGGGTGGTGAAATTGAGGGATAAAAGGAAGGAAATGGAAAGGAAAAGAGGGAAATGCCCCTGGGGGATCAGGGGGCACAGACCCAGAGCACCTTGGAATCCCCTTTGGGTGCTCCCACCAAACCGCAGGAAACCCAGAAGGCAGCACTAGCCCCTGGATCACCCCAAAATCTGAGGCNAAGAGCCAAGGGGGTAGGGGGTGACCATCAGGTCCTGGCTGCCACCTGAGGCTGGCCAGAGCAGGGCTGGCCAAGGGCCATCCCTGTGCAGTGGGGCTGGACACCACCCTTGGATGGCCACTGGCTTCAAGGAGGAGGAGTTTGGGAGCTCCTTCCTGCCCAGGGCTCCATTCCCAAGCTGCTCTTGCCGGCTCAGATCCTGCAGGGGACGAGCAAGAATGGAGAAGTCTGGACCCCCCACCCCGGAGCTGCCATGCCATCCCCAGGACTGGACCACCTTGGCCAGCATGTGTCCCCCCGGGACAGGATCCCCCCAAAACAGGACACCCCTGAATGTGCCCCCCAGGACAGACACCNTCTTCAGTCCCTCTCTCCCTGAAATCCCCCATCCCAGGACTGCCATTCCCCAGGATCTCCATGGCCCAGCACCCCATTCCCAAGGAGCCCTCTCCCATTCATTCCATCCCCTGAAGTCCCCCTTTCCCCGGTACCTCGATTCTCCCAGGACCCCTCCATTCCCCCTGCACCCCATTCCTGGCACACCCATCTCCTGATGAAGGATTTGTTACTATTACTGTTCATTGCTATTAATAATTTTTTTCTTTATACTCTTTTAAACTTTTAAACCTATTTTACCTTTCTCCTAATCCCATCTCAAAACAAAAAAAAAAAATATATTCTAATAAATACACTAGTAATTAACCAACACTAAACCCACCACACGAATTAATACATTAACCAAAAAATCTCAAATTAGCAAACCAAAACCATGACACACCAAATCCCTGGAGCCCAAGTTCCCTTGGGACTCCTATCCCTAAGTCCCCCCAGCCCTGGCCTCCTTATTCCCATTGAACCCCAAACCCCGAGGTTCCCCCTCCTCAGAGCCCCAATTCCCCAGGGACCCCATGCCTGGGACTGCCCATTCCCCTGGACACCCCTCCCTGGCTCCCCAAACCCCCTGATCACCCACCCCTGGGAACCCCATGTCCTGTGATACCGTGTGCCACCCAGCCTTGTCCCCAGCCTGTCCCCACCCTACCCATAGCCTGTCCCCAGCTTGTGGCTACCCTGCCCCCCACCAGGTACCACCTATACGTGAGGACAAGACACAACCACGCTTCCTTCTCCTTCATCCGAAGAGCCACCACTCAGGGGAGCGGTGGCCACAGCAGCGAGTGACAGCCAGCCCACATGGCTGGGGACACCGGGATGGCCGGGAAGGTGGAGCTGCTCCTGTGGGATGAGTGCCCCGGGCATGGGCCTGACACCCCGGATATGGGCCCTGGTGAGGCAGAGACCAGTGGGGTGGGGGCACAGGGGGGCTGTGAGGTTCCTTGAGGTCCCCAATGCCAGCAGAGCCAGTGCATAAGGTCACCTGGACCATGGGGACAAGACTTGGGAGTATGGGCCTGGAGGGACAGGAAGATAAGGAAAGGCATCGTGGGGTTGGGGCAGCTGTGGGGGACAGGGACAGGGACACAGGGATGCAGGGACAGGGACAAGAGGACAAGCACCAGGTGGATGGGCCATGGGGACAGAGGCCATGGGGCTGGTGGAGGTGACACCATCAAGACATCTGTGCCACACCAGTGTCCCCATGGGGACAGTTCGGGGACAGCCCCACAATGCATACCCCCATGCACCGCTGTCCCCAGAGTGCCACCCCCACCTGGCCCTGCCCCTTCTCCCTTCCAGCCCAGACCCTCGGCCTCGCTGGTGAGTCCTCAGGGGATGCCATGTCCCCACCCTGCTGTCCCCAGCCCCACGCTGGCCCTGACAGGCTCGTGTCCTCTGTCACCCACAGGTGCCCAGACCACCCAGCTCCTCTTGGAGCCTCCCTGGATGCCAGCAGTGCTGTGGGACCAGGTGACACTGACCTGCCAGGGCTCAGGGACCGCCGGTGACACCACCTGGTACAACAATGGTTGGTGCTGGGGACATGTTCTGGTTTGAGAAGCAAGACCAGCGGGACACCCCAAGTCAGAAATATAATTTATTAGAAAAAGGAAAAATAAAACAAAAAGGAAACAAAATACATGCAATAAGAAAACCACTGACAAAGTCAGAATACAACCTGACACCCTGTTGGTCAGGGTGTTGGCAGCAGTCTGCTTGCAATGGTGGCTGCAATCCTCCTGGAGTATCAGCTATGGCTCTGTTGAAGCAGTGGTCCTGGAGAAAAAGTCCAACGATGGATGGGCCTGCTCTTCTCTGGCAGTCCAGTGGAGAAGGCTGACTTGCTATTCCAGTCCTCAGGTTTTTTATCCAGATAGAGAGGTTTGGCTCCTCCCCCTGGCTGGAGCATTTCCCAATGGGGTTAAAGGAGTTTATCAGTGATATTCAAATGGCCCATTAGCAGAAGATTAATCCCTGGTTGTGGAAGAGATAGAGGAAACTGCTCTTTGATGGTTTCTTATCAGCTGGCTTATCAACAGAAGATCCCCCATCCCAGTTCTAATGGATGGTAATAGAATATGCTTGGTTATATCTTGCACTGCAACCCATGACAGGACAGCAGGGACCTGACCACCTCAGTGTCACTGAGAGAGGCATGTACAAGTGTGAGAGACCCAGCACTGGGCGCAGCCCCCTCCTGAGAGTCTTAAATAGTGAGGGAGTTTTGGGTGTCCCCAGCCTGGCAACTGCAGGACCCTGATGGCTCTGGGTGGGGTCTGCTCCATGGATCACCCCCTGGTGTGATCAGAGCCCATCCCCTGCACACGAGGACATTTCAGAACATTCCAGTGCCAGGGGACCCTGTTTGTGGAACTGAGGATCCATGGGGTGCTGGGTGTGTTCCAGTGGGGATCCCAGTGCCATCGGGACCCCTAAGGCACTCGCAATGTGATGGGACCAAGTGGTCCCCCAGACCAGCTAGTGCTGCAGGCGCCGTCTCAGGTACTGCTGGAGGCGGACACAGTGACACTGTGCTGCCGGTGCCGACAGGACAACACGTCACCTCGGTGTCCTACCATGAGGAGAAGAAAGAGTAGGGGCTCCGCAATGGGACTGAGCTGTCTCTGTCCCCTCTGCAGTTGCACCACAGCAGCTGCTACAGCTGCAGGGGACAGGTGAACTCCTGGTGGTCAGTGAAGTCATGGGAGTCGGTTCTGGTGACAGTGACAGTGCACAGTGAGCACCCCACAGCCACCACCCTGACACCCCCACAGCCCCTTCACAGGGACTCCGGGTCACAAATCCCCCCTCCCCGCTCCTTCCCAGAGCTCTTCACGGTGCTGGTGCTGGAGGATCCCTCCAAGCCCACTGAGGGGTCCCCCCTGACTCTCAGCTGCCTCAGCACCCCCAGCAGCATCCCTCCTGCCGCCCCAAGCCCCCCTCCTGCACATGTTCTACTAGGATGGGCAGGTGGGGGGGGCCCGCAGGGGTCCCCACAACTGCTGGTGCCCGCCGTGGGGGTCTCCCATTCGGAGAATTACAGCTACGAGCTGCGCTCCGAGGGGGGGGGCTGCATGGAAGAGCATCGCCCAGCTCCGCATTATGGTGTGCAGTGAGTGCGGGGATGGGCGCGGGGAACCCCCACACCTTCCTCAGGTCACTCAGCCCTACCTGAGGACCCCCAATACTGCCCGGGTCCCCCATTCCTGCTGTGGGTCCTGAGTCCTTTCCTGGGTCCCTCACTGGGTCCCCCACCCCTTACTGGGTCCTTTCACCCGTCCCTGGGTCAACCTCACCTCTCTCTGAGGTCCCTTCGTGGTCCCCACATCACACCATTCCCTCTCTAGGTGTCCCTTGTCTGAATTCCCCATCCTTGCTCCGGGCTCCTTTCCAAGCCCCCCCCCATCTCTGTGCCCACTCTCCCTCACTGGGGTCCCCCCCGCCCCTTCCCGAAACACCCAGGTCTTTCACTGTCCCCTGGTGTCCTCCCCTCCCGTAGGGGTCTTGCCCTTGGGGGTATCACTGTGGGCGCAGTCTCCCAGGGGACAGGTGGCACTGGGGGAGCACCTGGTGCTAAGCTGCACAGTGGCTGCAGGGACAGGTCCCCTGTCCTTCTCCTGGCACCAGGAGGGCTTGTGGGCACCACTGGGCACCGGCCCCCACCTGGAGCTGCAGCACATTGGGGACAATGACTGACTACCAGTGCCGGGTCACAGGGACAGGGTGGCTGAGAGTGTCCCCCTGAATGTCACAGTCCTGGAAAAGCAGTACTCTCAGGCTGGGGGTGACCCTACCCATGGCATCCCCCATCCTACCTCACCAGGTGCCAGCCCTGTCTCTGTCCCCACAGCACCCGTTGCCAATATCACCATCACCCCCGGGCCCCTGTCACACCAGGTGCATGCAGGTGACCCCATGACCCTGCGCTGCTCAGTGCAGGTGGGCTCAGCCCCTGTCACCTTCACCTGGCTGTGCAACAGCTAGGAGGTGGCCCAGGGTCCCCTCCTGGAGCTTGGGTATGTCGATGTGGGACATTTGGGCACTTACCAGTGCATGGCCACCAACCAGCTGGATGGGCACCGCATGTTCCAGGCAGTCAGCTCAGAGCTGGCCCTGGAGGTGACACTGCAGGGACACTGAA
>WBNO01030972.1:0-36687 GCA_013400575.1 Peucedramus taeniatus
TAAAAAATGCCTATTCAGAGGAAAACTGTGCCTGTGAATATTGTTTATCCTCTATCCACTCAGGATAGAGTTTAATGAAATACTCGGTTGTGAAAGAAAACGATACCCTTTAAAAATCTATCTGTAGGGCATTAGTCATGCCTCCTAGCCTTTATCATTGACATTCATGAAAGACACAAAAGCCAATTAGAAGCTGCTGATAAAATATGGTAATGGCCCATGTTAAAAAAAGAACAACTTTAGTCTGGGAATTATTTGGTTGGGCTTTTTCATTACACAAGAACCAGTATGAGGAACTACTTAGAACTAAGAAGTGTTTGGATTTTCATGTCATGACTAAGTGGCTGATGGTACAACTTCAGCAAAGCTGCAGAGCAGAAGTTATATCTAGTGTTTTGTGTCTCCTCAGATTCATAGTTTTGGATAATCCTTCAAACCTGGTGATTTTGTGGTTACGTTAATTCTGAAAGACATTGAAATTTGACTAGCTCTTGCACAATAAACTACATATATGAGCTATATTAACTATCAATGTTCTAAATTGGTGTAGAAAATATAGCTGAAGAACTCATGTTTAATCTGATGGTTGCTGAACTATTTGAATCAATCTTCCCTGAATGCAACAATATAAATATAATTGCCTTTTGTGCTGCATGGCACCTTTGCCTCTTTCTCCCGTGGTATCAAGAAGAGGATACAGTGTTCACAGCTGTATCACAGGCCTTGCAACTGTTGCTAACATAGGGTTAAGACTAATGATGAGATTTGGAACAAGTCTGTATCCTGATATCCTCTCCAAGCCTGCTAGAATTTGGAGCAGAAGCAACAGCGCAGAACCAAAAAACTAATGGTATTTTACTGGCAGACTGTTGCCACTTATGTATTTGGAATAAACAATCATGTTCTCCAGCAGTGCTTTCCCATATGATTCATCATCTGTGCCAAGATAGTGTGGTGCTCAGAGAATGGCTCCCTGCGCCTGGCCATACATGCACACCATGCCCATACTCATCTATTCCCTCCTGAAATGTTGTGTTCTCTTGCTCTNGTGTTCTCTTGCTCTCCTCCACTACATGGAACCAACATTATTGTGATCTAGCAGTGCAGACACTCGCACCAGAGCGACAATCACCAAAGTCAGTCATTCAGATGAGCTCTGTAGAGGAGATGCACAGTGGACTGCCTGTTGCAATCCTGCCTTGGGCTATGAATGCCCCATCTGACAGCTCAGAAAGGTTTTCTAAAAAACACAAAACATTAATGATTTTTATTTTTTTTAATTTCAGAAAGTTGTTCTTTTTCCAGTTCTACGCTATGGCACTCATAACATATTTGTGTAAAAGCCTGTTTGTGAGGATGCATATTATGTGAAGGAAACCCAAGTCAGTAATCCATTTTTCCCACTGAAGCCATCTTTACTGAAATACCTCTGAACTGGCTGCAAATCTGTTACAAAACAGTGCAAGTTATCTATTTCTTTAATAAATAGAGCATTTATAAAGATTTCCATGGAACATTTTTCTTTTATCATATTCTCCTTAGCAAGTAACTCGCTGGGGCCATTTCTCGGCTATAGAATGGATCTATCTCACATTTCACGTAGGGTTATTAAGACCATTACTTTTCTTAGACATTGGTTTATTGATGTCCTAAAGGCTCCTCCTCAGCACATCTTCTGGATACTCAATTCAAGTAGATCTGTCTTTTGCACAGCCTAAAAATGTTTTAGGACCCAATTTAATGTTGTCTGCTGCTTCTTCCACAGTATTTCTGATCCAGTCACCTATTTCTTTTACCAGCTGGTAAGAAGTATTTTGAGAATCTCCCAGGTTGAAGAACTATATCTTCACCAATGTTCATATTTTTTTAAATGTAAAATTTCACTGTGTAATTCACAATTTGCTTCATATTTTTCAGTTTAGGCTAAGTAAAGTTGACACTTGTTACCATAATAGGATTGACAACAGTATATAGAGAAAAAAACCCCTGTAAATCAGATCCTGTAAATTTTTCAATTCAGACCCTTAATCTTGAATAGCAGTAACTGCTTTTTGTCTCACTATCCTGGTTTTTCCTAAGGAGACATTTGCAATCACACTGAAAATGAGCTGAACTATCTATACCCATAAATGATTAAGGGAGATAAACCTGCACTGAATTAAATCTAAATTTAGCCTAACTGAGTACTAGGGAAGTTTCCTGCTGCAAGGCAGCTGATGATTGCATCACCTTTTCTGAGCTACCTTTTCTGGGTGAACTAATCTGATAATTTAGATGGCAAATAATTGGAATAAAATAGTTGAAAGAGAAATAGTTAATGAGAAGCATGTAAGGTACTACAAACTTATTTTTTTCAGAAAGGCTTTAAAAGAAATGCCACCACTGTCAAATAAATAACTACATAGAACAATTAGGGGAAAAATGAATATACTAAAAGTAATTCTGGAATTAAATACATTGAAATGTCTTTTTGCATGCTGTTGTTGACAAATCTATTGCCGATAGTCCTACAGCTTTTCCTCTGAAATGATAATCTACTGATACAGCAACCACAAATATTATTGGGATTAAAATTTTGTTTGTAGATTGATATGCTGCACTGAAGAAGTCTACTGATAATAAAAGTTTATCCCTTACAGAGGGGAACATTTTCTACTAGCAATATTATCTATTTTTGAAAAGTTATCAGTTTAAGAAAGGATTTAAGAGAACATGATCTTCTTGTTTTATAAGTAATAAAATATCTATTATCTATATTCAGAGGGCAACATTCTGTAACCAGCCAGGTTTACAGACAAGGGAACTCCATCACTATGATCATGTTTTAAAAACAAATATTTCACCTTCCCAGCTTTCAACATTTCACCGCATTTTCCTTCCCTACAGGAAAGGAAATAACCTGTCTCCTTAATGCTGGTAATGACATCTCTGAATATCTGGGATGCTGGATTCAGCTTCCAGAAACTGGAAATATCTTGTAGGAAGAAGAAAAAATCATTTCAAGATCAAAACAAAGTAACCAAGGATTCAGATGACAGAATTCAGCTGGCCAAAAATGAAGCCGTTTTTTAGACCAAGACATGCAGGAGCAAAGTGATACCTGCCCAATTGGAAATTGAGGTTGGTGCTGAGAAGAAAATGAAAACAAGTAGCAAAAGTTGTATTGTCCTCTGATAAAAAAAAAGCTTACAATATGGAGGAGTGTAGCTACAAGGATGGTGGGCTACGTCTTTAAAAGAGCCTACATATGTTCCCAAGATCAAATATATATTTTGCACCAGTTTTCAGAAAATGCAGCGGTCTCGTGATGATGAAGTAGGCTGGTAAATGTAGATGAGGGTATGGCATTGCATTTTATCTTAGCTTAGAGAAGGAACCAAAACGTAAAGGAGATGAAGCATTTGAGAGTTTTGGATTTTATAAAGGCTCATGCTTGAATCACAGACACAGAAAAAAGTGTTTACAAGAGCCTACTGAGAAGAGTGCAACAATATTTGATTGCAAAATGGTAATGTTCCTGGCTGTATTACAGGAGAGAAAAAATATTAAGAAAAGTGATCCAATAACTGCTATTCTTTTAGGCTGATCTGAATAATGTGCAAAGCATTATGAAATGTTGAGAAGAATAATGGTTAAAGATACATAAAATAACAAAAAATACATATGGGTTATCAAATACAAACTGTGTCAATATTCATCTTTCATAAGGCAATGAAAGATTTTTCACAGAAAAGCAACATCACTCTGAATTTCAGTAAGATTCTGATGTGAGGTCACATAGAAATTATTGGTCAAAGTAGAGGAAACATGGGTGAGAACTCAAAAAAAAAAGGTCTTGCTGTGAAGTAAAGCAAATTATCCTAAATTAGGCTCTAAGCTGCTTTGGTTTGGCTGTTTCTTGTACCAGAGCTAATTCACAATTTGAATTTACACACTTGCCTGCAGGATGCAGTCAGCTAAAATGTTCCCAAAGGTGGTAGCCTACTTGGTTTAGTAAGGCAAAAGCTAGAAGCACACAGGTAAATACACCAGGGTAGCAAGGGTGGATAGGGAAAATAATTGTTTAGTCTGAATGAAAATTTTAGCAAAGAACCCCTGAGAATGAGCTGTCTATGGCTAGATATCAACTGGTCTGTAAATATTTCTAAGTGGGATATTAGTCAAACCCCCATGACAAAATGCTAGCTAATTTTAGGACAGGATAGGGGTGTGCTGGGGAGGGCATCTCATTGCTTTTATCTGCTACTATATATGTCAAACAGTTTTTTACACCATCAAGCCATAGCCTTTAAATCATGTCACAACAGACTCCTTCACTCTAGCTTTTTCTTGTAGTAACACCAACGTAGAATCAGAGCCTCAGAAAGGTTTGGATTGGAAGAGATCTTTAAAGGTCACCTAAGTCCAACCCACCTTCAATAAACAGGGGCACCTTAGACTAGATAGGATTGCTCAGAGCCTTTTCTAATCTGACGTTAAATGTTTCCTTCCACCACCTCCCTGGGCAGCCTGTTCAAATGGTGTACCACTCTCATTATGAGCAGATTTATTCCTTATATCTAGAGTAACATGCAGTCATCCTTTTGATATGACGTTTTGTCTTGTGCAGGCACACCATGCCAGGACATTAGCTACACTACCCACCCCACTACACTAGAGAGATATGGCCGAATATTACTGCCCTGCAAGTGACCATCTGTGGGTTATAAAGGCAAGCATAATGCTGTCTTCTGCTGTGTGTGACACATGCAACTCCCACTGACTTCTGCTGGAATGATAGCAGTGGGAGTGTTGCATAGCAAGCAAACACTGAGAAGCAAAGTACAAGTTTCGGCCTACTATGGAACACAGGGATGTATTTTTAAATGAGAATTTCAGCTTTTTATCTGAATTTACCTCTCTGCCTTGACTGCAACTATTTCAATGTGTTCTCTACCATGCTGTGTTCATACAAAAATCACAGAAATCAAGTGGGTGGATATTTTATCATATAAGCCTGATCAGATGTGGCTTTAGATTAAAACTGAATTATTTACACTACAAGTGTAGCAAATTAGTGTTTGCTCTAGATAGTCTTCTGATGTGATAAGAAGGGCCAGAGTAAATAGCTATATATCATTCTTTCCACAATAATATTATCTAATTACATTGTTGCCACACTAAAATAACTGGGATCAGTAAGACTCTATGCAGGTTACAAAGTGTCCCTTTTTTAAAAAAAATCTTTGTTTCCCTAGAATATGTACAGCCCATGCTACGCATGCTCATAAGTTCTTCTGGAACTGGGCTATTTCATCAAGTACCCGTGGTTAGGAGCAATTACTATGTTCCTGGTGAGATTGTTCCAATGAAAGATTGTTTTTCCTGTAAAAAATTCTTATATCAAGATGAAAACTCCCTCAGATAATCCAGGAAATGTAATTTTTATTGTAGACTACAGCACAAAGAATTTGTGAAGGAAGATGAGATGGCTCAGAGGCTTCTGTTTTGTGATGCAGGCATCAAAGCTTATCTAAGGTATTTTGCTTTGAAAGGTGAATTTTATTTCATGGGTCACCAAATTTTCCCTTAAACCATGCAATAATTCCTTATTTAGGTCAAGTTAAGTTTAGTAAAAGAGAGGTTTTGGTATGGTGTAGCATATTTTAAATGTACAATATGCAAAATACACTTTAACAAAAACTTAGAAATGGTGAATTAACAAGTACTTTTTAATTCCTCAAAAATTATGGAAAAATGAAAATATATTTCTTCTGACTGACATTAAAATACAACAGTAAAGTTTATTAAAATTAGCTGGGTTTTTGGGTTTTTTTTTGTCCTCTTGAATGCTCTTCCCAATTGACCAGTCCAAGTACCTCTGATGAGTATTAGGAACCACTGTATCTTTTCAGAAAGATCTTCCATCAATTCCACTGCCTAAATTAATCTTTTTGATTAGCCAGCTCTTCTTTTTCAGACCCATAATCAAAGCCCTTTGATTTTTTTTTAATATTAAAATGCATAGCTATGCTGTAGTTCATATCAAGGCGAGAGCCTTGTTCATAGCCAGACAAGAGCCTGTCTTGCTCAGTTTTCTGTTTCCAACATTAAAGTGGTTGCCCATGTGACTGGCATCAATGATATTTTCTGTAAGATTTTCCAGTCTCTCCATTTTCAATATAATTAATTTTCTTAGGCTATTTTTCTCTGTCTATTCATTAACTCTTAGTAGCTCTGTCTTGTAGCAGAGCTTGTACTTTCTCTGTCCTCATTAGTACAGAGATGGCATCCTCAACATCCTGCTGCAGGGAGTCATCAATCTTGCACCTATTCTGTGAAATGCCATCTCCTCATGTTGGTTTCAAGTCCAGCTTTGTATGACAGCTACCATTTCTTGCCTTGACAGAGACCAGTTGTGTTTTTCCCTCCGTACTCTAGTTTATTTCTCTTGGTTGGGTTTAGTATCTCATTTATCTATGCTATTCTTTTTCTCCCTCTTCATCTGAGAGCCTGAATCATATTTCTCTCCAAACTGTCTTGACTGCACGATGAGGATTCCCAGCCTACCTGACCGGGTGTTGCATGGCAGCTATCCTGCGCGTCTTGCTGCCCTCGTTTTCCTTCCTGGATTTATTTTCCAGATATGTCCACTCTGCTTGAGACAGTGATGAGCCTCAAAGTTGTGCAGCAGTATGCTGACTTCTGTTTTGTTTCCTATGCTTTCTAATTGTAATTCATAGCATTTTGTTTGACTGCTTTCATCTACAGAGATTATGTTTTCCTAGAGTTATCATAACCTCAAGTTCTTTTTTCCTGAAATGTGAGGACACACTAGAAACCATTATTAAAAAAAAAAAAAGTCCATTTCAAAAAAAATTTTTATTTGGAAGTATCCTCATTTTTTTTCCACCATGAAAATAAACCCCATTTATTCCACTGCATTAAAAAAAGCTGGTCAGTTTTTCTGCAGAGGTCTCACTTTTGCTGGGTGCCCTCAAGGATACACTTAATGTATGCTCCTGAGGTGCTCTGGTCATATAGTACTTTAGGACTCTGAAGTGCGCTGTCTTTCAGATATTTTAATACCTCTGAAGTTTGCAATTACAGGTTTGTTTCCCTTAGATACTTGAGTATTGAAGACTTTAATATATTTGCGTTCCTGCTCCTAAAGCTTACCCAAATCTCTCTTCGTGCATCTCAGGCAGTGCTGTGACCCTGCCCAACAGAGTAACACAGACTCAGTACTGTCTGCTTTCCATTTAGGCTTGTGATTTTCATGTAAGGCTTGTGTTTTTAATGTAGATGCTGTGTTTCACAGTAATATGGTCAGTTCTTTAATTTGTTTTGATGCTAAGGTTTCTAACATGCTGTATTGCTTGATTTCTGGCATAACCTAAGTGATATTTTTTGTATTTTTCACATTGTGATATTATTGCATGACATTGATTGCTTTGCCCCCACTTTGTTTCTGAGGTTTCTGCTATGCCAGTATCTTTACCTAAAGGCCAGGCCTTCTAATTTCCCCACATAGTTTCTTACACTGAATGAAATTCATGTTTTCTATTTCTATTACAGTTATTTCTATCAGGGATAAATTTCTACCATAGGGAATTTAATGACATTTACAAAAGTTGTAGAAAACCAACTTGCTTTGGCTGCATTATTCATGTTCAGATTTGAACATCCAAAAATATTTAAAAACCCTTGTTATCTTGGAAAGTGAATAATTGATTTGTTTTATTGTTTGCAAATAGTAATAAGGATTTTTTTAGGAAAGGAAAGAACTGAGAATATAAAAATCTGAAAAAAAAGGGTCTGCAATTATTGTTTATAACATTTGTTTTATTGTTTGCAAATAGTAATAAGGATTTTTTTAGGAAAGGAAAGAACTGAGAATATAAAAATCTGAAAAAAAAGGGTCTGCAATTATTGTTTATAACATTTGTTTTATTGTTTGCAAATAGTAATAAGGATTTTTTTAGGAAAGGAAAGAACTGAGAATATAAAAATCTGAAAAAAAAGGGTCTGCAATTATTGTTTATAACATTTCTCAAGAGTTTTGCTCTTGTTTATGGTCATGTGTCTTCCAAAAGTTATTATTACAGTGGAATTCTACTCCAACCTTAGAGAAGGTGTAGGAGCTATACATTATGTATATATACCCCACAGTCCTACCTGGCCAACACTGTGGCACCTCCAAGCATCATCTCTTTCTCAAAGCCATGACAGAGAGAGGAAGGCATCATTCCTATTTTCCTTGCCAGGCTGTCTCTCAGCCATTATTTCACACAGCAGGAATTCCTAGAGCCATCTCTGTGTATCACAGCCCAGCACTTCTCAGGTAGCACTACTCGCAGATTAGTGAAGGCACAGAGCTGTAACCACACAAATCTATTCTATTCTGCAGAAGCCCACTTTCACTGTTGTATCTATTATTTTTACAGAATGATTTTTTAATCGTTTTCATATTGTGTTTTATTTTTTAGAATTCATTGTTGTCAAAATAAGACTTTCCTAGCACAGCTTAATCATTTTTATTTCAGCCTTTGTTTTGCATGTTAGCGGACACTGTATATCAAGATAATTAGAAATTACTTTGAAGATCTGGGTTCTAGAGGCAGTAGAAGCCTTGCTGCAAGGTCACAATCTGCTTGTCTTCTTTTGGATTTGATGATAATACACATTTACAGCTGTAAAGTGCTGTAACATCTGACATTAAAAACCACTGTTCCTTCTCTTTAAAATTCTTTTTCAACCATACTTTTTAAGATGTAACAATGGAGCCACTCATAGGGAACAGAGTAAGATTTTTCTGCCTATTCTAGTAGAAGCTACATTCATGGTAAGGCTGCTGCTTAGGTAGTTATCAGTTTAAAGAAACAGTACCCCTACACACATATAGCTGTGAACAGCTATGTGTAGCACACTGAATAGAATACAAAGATATTATATACTGTATAAGTGCAGTGCAGAAAGAACACATCCTGCTTAGATAAGCTCATAGATGTAAACACTGGAAAAGAGACAGTAGAAAAATATGATTGCTAAATTAGGGATGAGAATATTTCAGATTTTGGAAAGGTCATAAAGTCTCAGGACCATTTTATTAAAAAATTACTACTAATCTTAGTTGAAAAAAAAAATCATTGTTTGAAATCACTCATGTTATGAGATGTCATTGTCTTCCTTTATTGGTGACACATTTAAGCAAATTAATATGATGGAATTTGAACGAGTTAATGATGCTTCCACCTTGAGCTTTTAAAAGCACCTAACTGCCAAGTGAATACACTCTGGTGAATAAGGAGAAGGAAGGACAGGATCTCTAAAACAAATTTGCAAATATGAAGTGAGTTTCTAGGGGGGAGAGTACTTTGATTTTGTATATTTGTGACTAATCCACATCTTGTGATGTCAAGAGAAAATTGAAAGTGCTCAAAGCTATAAAAGGTGCTGGACTGGATTAAGTTTACGGAGTAACAAATGCTATGGATTTAGACAGTGCTCCATGTAGTAATTTTTGCTGATTTAGAGCAGAGGGTCTTACCTGTGGAAATAGATTTCTAATGTGTAATGAATAATTGACTAGAAAACTCATATGACCCATTTTTTTTCATCAGTTTCCTATCTGCAAACATTTTTTTGCTTCATATAAGGGAGGAGAATGTGGCGTAAACTTTTCTGCTGCATACCTGGCACTGACCACTGTTCTGCCTGAGGGACCTTTCACAAAGCAGTGCTCTAGTCCACTTAAAATGATGTGTTCCACCATAAGCATAAACAGGAATAGCACATACACCAACATGAGATACTTCTACCTGTTTTATCATGCTTACATTGTTAATATTTTGACAGCAAATGTTACTTATTTACACATGAAGATTTTCTGAGGGAGAAGACAATTTAAATCTGTTTTATAGGAGAGAAACATATTCCATATATCATTCAGATTTCTGAGGAGTCTTAGCTACTTACAGATCTACTGAGAAGATAAAAGGCCCATGTGTTTTTAGTCTGGATTTACCCTTTAATTATAAAGAAGAAAAAAATGTCCAGTTGAACTATGTGCATCTTTTTCTAGTTACTTTTCTAACTAAAAATACCTGGTATTAACAACAATATACTAGGCATTCCTTGGCTGATGTTAAAGATAGCTGGTATCTGTAGAACTAAAGCATATATATACAATTATAAATGATGTGAATCTTGAACAAATGCACATAAACCTACTGCAGCTTAGTTTTCTTTCTGAGCATGATAGTTATGAACACCCAGAGGACTAGAAATAGCCATGAGCACCTATGGCATGCTTTATGCTTTGCTTGCCTAATAATTAATGGCACATTTTGATTTGTGTTAGCCTGGTAATGCAAACCAAAAAAATGTCGCAAAGATGGCAGGTGGGATGAACCACTGCTAGGACCAAGTCTTTTTCATATCAGAGCTCAAGGCTTGTGCAGAAATGTAAAGAGGTGCATTGGGGAGGCTGTTAACTGTTCTTCTAGAGCATGAAAACTCCCACAGTCTGGGAGGTGCAACAACAGTTGGGAGGGCTATTAGCCAAGATAGCCACCAAGAATCTGAAAAATATGGGGAGAAATGAATCTCAAGCAATAATTTTGAAAGCAGGATTTAGTTCTGAAACATCATGACATTTTTCCTTAGGTGGGCAGAGATTTTCCACTTCTAAGAATTGCCATAATGCCCATGGCTATTAATATGGGAATAGCTTGGTTTTGGGGTTCAAAACCTTTGCTGAGTGCTCTGGAGATACAGTGTTATTCTGCCTGATGGAATATTTCTGTGTTTTATGTATGTTTCATGTGTCTCCTTCAGAGGCTTCAGCTCCACCATTTTGGTCTGGGGACTGCATTTTTAAACAGCAGGTAGAGGGGAAGGCCACACAATGGTGTAATTTTCTTTGCTGATGAAGCTCATTCCCAGCTGACCTGTGTTGACAGATGGCTGTCTTGTTGCACTCAGCCAGAAAGAAACTCATACCAAACAGATACATGTGAGAAGTTCAGCCTTTCCACTATTTCAAGGAAATTAAAAGATACCATTTTTAATCTTTAGGCATTGATTGAAATATTTTAAAAAGCCTACTTTGCATTCAGATTAATTTTAAATGTATCCAGAAGCACCTCTTGAAATTCTAAAAACTGTTACAACCCATGATATACCTTCAATTCATTTCTTATTCATGATATGCATTTTAGTGCTACTGAAAGAAAACTCTCCTGAAAAGGTGTACAGAAGAGTGTGTAGCACAAACATGCAAACTTAACTACATAATTTATGGACTGAGCAAAGCCTGCCACTGCTGGGAAGAAGTGACTTTTTAGGTGTTTATCTAGATACTGTAGTAAAAGGTTCAGAAATTTGATCTCCACTTTTTCATATACCCATGTTTTTCACATTTGGCCCCTTAAACTGTTGTCCATGGATTGCTAGGTCAGAAACTTCCAGAATCTGCCTAGTGGAACTCACATGAGGACTTCAACAATGTACCCCTAAGAGAATGAAGTTGCCCTTCCTCAGCTCCTAGCAATTGCCATGTTGCATTGTTTTTCTCACTTGTGGTCCAGAGGTAGCTACTGCTACTGCTACTACTTGATGGCTCCTGTGGTGTCACTTGTGCCTGCCCATTACATGTTTGCTGTGGCACTCCATGCAACTCACCCGGTGACAAACCCTTCTTTCATTCAAATTAACTGGTTATGAATAGAAGCTTCTGGAAGGAAAGAGATGGAAGTCAGTTTGGCACCTTGGTGACTTGCTGTTGTCCTTAAGGACAGTCTATGTCAGTTTGAGGACAAATTACTGTATGGGTTAATTCAGTATGTAGGCATATATTGCGCTTTTTTTTTTCTCTGAAAACATACTTATATTTCAGGTTCATTACCGAATTTTGAGAAATTCCATCTTGATCTATGAGGTGGACCAACAGTTGAGAAAGATTTTCAAAAGGCAAGAGAAGCAGGAGATAAAAACAAGAGACCATCTCCAAGAGGTCCAGAGGTGTAATGGATTAAACAAATATAAATAAAAAGATAGTTTGATCTATGGCTTCAGAATCCTGGCTTTACTGGGGATGGGACAAGTTAGTGCCTTTAATCTTTATTTCCATGAAACACTCATGCATTCTAGTGCAAAGCAACTCTAATGAAATACTAATATCACTGTACCTTGATATCTGAGTTTTCTTCACAGGGCTACAGATATGACAGATATATGAGAGTTTTGCACCATCCTAGAGAAGCAGTCAGAGGTTAGGCAGTATTTCCTGAAGATTCCAAAAATCTGCTATGTGCAATGAAAACACATCCATGGCTGACAGATGCGAAAACAAGGAGGAGCAGCTGAGGGAGCTGGGGTTGTTTAGTTTGGAGAAGAGGAGGCTTAGGGGGGACCTCATATCTGCTCTACAACTAGCTGGAAGGAGATGGTAGTGAGGTGGGGGTTGTCCTTTTCTGCAATATCTCAGGTGAAAGGGTGGAAATGGCCTTAATTTGCACCAGGTGAGGTTCATTAGATAATAAAAAAGAAATCATTAAAAGAGTAGTTAGTCATTGAAATATGTTTGCAGGGAGGTAGTGGCGTCACCATCTTTGAAAGTGTTCAAGAGGCATCTGCATGTGGCACTTGGGGATATGGATTAGATTATTTTACCAAACAACTCCCTAAATAAAAACAGCTCCTGAGTCATCATGTCTAGTGACTATCTTTCAGAATCATCACATTACATAAACTGATTAAATGCTAATGCTAGAAGGCAATGTGAATGCAGTGTGAAATGCTGATACACAGACTGAAGAGCTGATGGTGTCTAATTGCTTATTAATTAAGCTACAAAAACACATTCAACTGCATTGATAGAACAATTTTGCTGTAATTGAAAAACCATCTATGTTATAAGGATATAAATCACAGCAGAAAAAAAATGGGCACATGTGCTGGTTTTGGCTGGGGTGGAGATAATTTTCTTCATAGTAGCAATCATGGACTATGTTTTGGATTTGTGCTGAAACTAGTGTTGATAGAACAGTCATGTTTTAGCTGTTTTTAAGCAGGGCTTACACATCGTCAAGGCCTTTTCTGCTCCTTACCCCACTCCACCAGCCAGGAGGCTGGGAGGGCACAAGGAATTGAGAGGGGACACAGCCAGAGCAGCTGACTGCAACTGAGTACAGGGATATCCTATCCCTTATGACTTTGTGTTCAGCATATAAACCTGGAAGGAGAAGGAGGAAGGGGGACATTCCGAGTGACAGCATTTGTCTTCCTAAGTCGCTATTACATGTGATGGAGCCTTGCTCTCCTGGAGATGGATGAACATCTAACATCTGCCTGCCCATGGGAAGTGGTGAATGTATTCCTTGTTTCACTTTCCCTCTGTGTGCAGCTTTGCTTTACCTATTAAAGTGTCTGTATCTCAAGCCACAAATTTTCTCACTTTTACTCTTCACATTCTCTTCTGATTCTACCAGGAAGTGAGTGAGGGAGTGAGTGAGTGGGTGAGTGAGTGAGTGGTTGTGGAGGGGCCCAGTGGTCCTCTGGAATAAACCACAACAGCAGACTAGCCCCTGAAATTACTATAGTAGTTGCTGTATGCAACTTAGTGTACAGCTTAGTGGCAATCAATTTATGAAATGCAGGTAAAATGGAGAGGTTCTTTATTTTTAGTTTGAGAGTAAATTAAATATAGGAGCAAAACATCAAAGTTGACTGAGCGTGTAGTGGAATAATAGAAAAAACAGACCCAGTACATTTTCTAGAGTTCAAGATTTTCTGAGTTTTAAACAAATAAAATTTTCCTTAGACCCTTTCTGAAAACTAACTAATTAAGAGCTCAGGGTTTGCAGTGATCTCTCTAGCAGACAGAAAACATTTCTGTCTATTATTCTTCTCTTCCTCAGACTCTGCAACCCTTCTAAGTCAAAGAAGGTCTTACTTTACAGGGAATAATTTTGGCTTCTGTACAGTGTTTTCCTTGTATGTGAACACAGCTTGTAGCTGTGAGTCCCTCTCGCTCTCACTAGGTAGAGGTCATTGAGCAGCTGCACCTGAGCATGTAACTCCAACATTATCCCATCAACAGAAAGCTTGTTCAAGGAGAGCACTAGGCTCTATCTATAAAATTTGAAAACCTAGTCTTGAGAAATGAAGCCTGGAATTTTGCTGTTATGGTTCAGTTATGGACTTCTGCAAACACTATGTTTATCTTTCGCAGCCACACCATAGGAGTGGAGGCTTTCCTCAGCTAATGTACAGAGCCAGAGCACAGTGGGAGAAGGTTTATTTGCTGCAAAACTGATTTATTGATGAGATAGGTATTTTCCTCATGCACCTGGGTTGTACTTGGCAGCAGATATGGAGTAAGAAATAATTTTTGCTTGAAGGCATGTTGGCAACTTTAGAACTGCTTTCCCTTTTGCTCTCTGGTCCTTTCTGCTTTCCTTTCTGATAGCTGGTAGAGATGATCCTAACGAGTTACTTGCTGTTGTGGAGAGTTACGATAGAAGCAAGTCTTGTAATTCCTTCTGTGAGACATAGCTGTGATTCTGGCTTTTGACATTTCACTTCAGGCCTTTAGACTGCTATGAAGTGCTGGGAAGTTTTGTAGCCTTTGAGGCATGGGAACATGTGTATTGTTTCTCCAGAACTAAGTATCTCTTCCATCATTGTGTCCAGTCACAGAATATGGAACTTATTGAACACTATAGATTTTTCCAGTTTCATATACTAATTGTTAGCAATCACCTTACATATAGCTATGGCCTGCAGCCCAACTTGAAATGAGAAACTTTAGAGGCCCTGACCTTGCAGTAAGGTTTTAAGAGACAGGATCCTTAACATTCTTTAGCTAATGCCTGAAAGGCAAATGCTGCTTCCACAAAAGAGTTAGAATATTGTTCCAACAGCAGCACACTGCATAAAGAAAAATGACAAATACATTAATCAAGGCCTACAAGAGAAACACATTGTACCTGCATGAGTGCAGCCTCCTTGTACCATATATGAAAATTAGTAATTACTCCCCAGTCATAAGGGGAGGTATAACTATTACCCAAAATACCTTTCCCAGCACTATTAATTTTACCTAAAACTGAACTGTGAGTAATTCCCGCTGTTACAATCAGCCACAAATGACCAAGCACAACCTCCTTCTATAAAGTGACCAGCTCCTTCTTTGGGATTAATGCTATCTGATGGTATCATTTTACCTCACCTTTCAAATCAGTTGCTCCACCTAGATATGACTGTTTCTACCTATGGTATGAGCAGAGGAGCATATTCTGCCTCCAGGAAGAGGAAGAGTAAAACTGAGAAGAGATTGTAAGAAAAAGAACTTGCAAGAATCCCTTAAGAAAATGTTTAGATGTAACTTTTCCAATTTCTGGAGCTTTCAGAAGACCATAAAAGATTATACCACCTGAAGCTTCACAACAGAGCACATACCATTTCAAAGGCTGTGTATCATGACATTACATGCTCATTTTCAGAATATAGTATATTAGTCACTGCAAACTCAGCAGTTTTGCTGATGGATTTTTTTCAATATCTGACTTTTTCTCATTACAAAGCTTTCAGTTTAAATACATTTCTTTGTCCTATTAAAACAGTACCCTGGCTGTGTCTGATCACATGTCTGAATCACATCTGATGGAAGTGCAACACACACTTGGAAAGTTGATCTGTGCAGTAGTCACTGGTTGCAGAGAAACTTTTTAGAAAGTTTTGAAAACTTTAGAAGCCTCTCTTGAAAGATCTTATTTGGACCAATATTCTATGTTTCCCTTTCTTAGGACCACTTTCCAGGCAGATCACATTAGCTAGGAAGTTTGTTTTGGATAGCAGTCAGGATTCATGGGTCATTAGGAGAGTGTCTTCTACTCAAATGATGTTTACAGAGTTCCATCTCAATTTTACTGAATATTAGAATTTGAACAATGTGTAACTGACAACAAACTTGAATGAAATCACACATGAAATAACATTAAATGACTTAAGGAACGAGATATGTATTGTAAAAATTAATCAGCTTAAATGCACACATTCTGCATAAATAAAATGTCATTATTAGCTATATTTTGCAATACAGATATAATAAACAAAAAGTGGTGAATAAATAGAACAATGCTGTGCATTTAGTATAACAGAAAGTAATGAGCTTTAGCCGTATTAAGTCTTTAGTGCTGTCATCTGTAACCACCTGTTGCTTGCACTGAAATATAAAGGTCAGAATATACTTCTAAAATATTCCACTAAAATGGAATATATTGATTTGATATGGTTTAAAGTAACATTATCACTGACAGTGATTCTTAATATTTAGGGTTATTTTTAAGTAATGGATTATTTGAGAACTTTTTTGATTGGTTTCCTATTGGTTGAGATATTTTAAGTGAGTTATAGTCATTTGAAAACCTGATGCATCAGTTATATGGTTTCATATTGAACATATCATTAACCTTACATTTGGGTTACCTTTAGGTCAGTTTGGTGCTCTTAAAAAATGAAAAGACCATCATCAGACTCCTGGTTATAAACCTTGTAGTACATGTAACTGCTACACTTGTACCTAAAACAAAAACCAGATGATGTCAGATAGATAACAATTAATCTCAAATAATAAATTGATGAATTAACCTGTGTCCCTTGATCTTTTCTCAAGCACAGATTAGTTATAAATCTGGCTAATTTGTCATTTAAACTGAGTTTATGAGTGGTCACATAAGTGAAATAGCAGTGAACATGTAGGCTATATTGACGATTATTCACTAAAAGCTTTGCAGATGTTTATTCTTTTCTTTTTTTATACCAAGTTTGCTTCATTAGTTTAATTCTACTAATTTTGGCAGAATTGCCCTTTACTGGCATAAATCAAGAAGAGTACTGGCTGTCTGACAGGAAGAGGTATGACTGAGGAACTGCAGGCTTTTACACCCTTCTGGCTATATGATCACTACAGTGAAGGGGATGGACGAAGGAGCAAAGACAAAAGCAGAGAAGCAGAAGCAGAAGCAGAGCTTCTTTCATTTCCCTCAGAGGAAATGGATTGGTTTGGATAGGTACCCAGACCCTGGGCCTGCAGTAGTGAGCCTACTACTTATGGGTTAAATTACAATACTATTCATCCCACAAACTCATTGTCATACCATTTACTAATGTTGTTGCTGAAAACAAATTAGTTAGTCAGTGAGCTGTGGCTATATAGAGAAGTCTGTAGGTAGGTCAAGACCTGAGGTGTTTTCATAATCTCTGCATCTTGTCTAAGATGACCTGTGCTGCATCCATCTCTCAGCACAGCCCTGTATGATTAGAAGGGTAGAGACAACTGAAGAGAACCACTTAAAAAAAAAAATATTTTTTACCTTTGTAGTCTGCTACAAAGACAATCATCACAGGGTCTTACAAAGTGCAGACACTATAGGGCAAAATAACCCCTGAACAGTTAGTGATATACCAAGAACCTTGAGATAAGTTTCCAGAAATCAGAGTTCCTGACACTAGAAATTTTGCACTGCAATTTACCTCAAGTGAGATTAAGACTGTCTGGTATTCTATTTACACTGCTTTATCTTGGAGTCAGAGTGGGCACTGGAGCCACGATGGGCACCAGGAGCCATGAAAACACATTTCTAACAAACTCAGCTCTCTGAGGACTTTTATTCCCACTTCAAATAACCCACCTACAGAATGGACCTAGCAGTAAATACTGCCCTGTCTTGTGTGGACACAAGTTATGAGGCTTTATTCCATAGTATTTCAAACATAAAGATTTATATAGTTATTTACCATAAAAATAAGGCATTCCGTAATGAATAGAGGAAAGGCATTACATTATTGTCTCCAGTTTTAAATATATTTGTTAAGTTATATTTCCCCACTGTGGAGATTTCTTAAAAATAGTAGAACTCAAATAAGTTATTGCAGAGGTGTCTATTTTTATCAGTGAGCCTTTGTTAAACACAGGAAAATTGTTTTTTTTTTTCTTAACTCATGCATGTACATGATTTCTATGTACCCTGTCATCTTCTGCTTTACCATCTGGTAGTTAAAACTCATTAATTCAGTTCTAGAACAACCAAGACTACAGTTCATGTAGTTTTCACCGTCTTCTTGGGCTAAGAAACTCTCAGTCTGCTTTGAGGCTTATAGTGGGAATCTTGCATTTTTTTTTCTCTTTTATTGTTTCTTAAAACAGCCTATTCCCAGGGAAAACCACCTTGTTAGAACTGGTTAAATCTGGAAAAATTACTCAAGGGAATCCTGGTGGCTCAAAAAAGGAAGGTAATGAAAATACACTTTCTGTAAGTTTTCTTTAAAGAACTCCATGAGATGACCAGAATACTGACTTCACAGTGCTGGAAGGTTTCTCCTATTATTTTTTCCAGACAGATCTGCCATATGATGTCCCAAATCACAAGAGAAACTTTACCACTGCATGTGTAGGAGAAAGACACATACATTAAGAGATTGATATCTTTGATAATTGAAACTTATAGGACCCATTTGGAGTCTCCTTGCTATGACTATATTTAACCTAGTGGGTCTGAAAGAATGCCCAGGCTTCTTTATCCAAGGACATGCCCTCTCACATCTGCACTATGATGAAATGAGATACAGGAGTTTCTCTGGAACTGATTTCTTGAGAGGAAACTTGGGTATCCAA
Organism: Peucedramus taeniatus; assembly: GCA_013400575.1. Classification (NCBI taxonomy): domain Eukaryota; kingdom Metazoa; phylum Chordata; class Aves; order Passeriformes; family Fringillidae; genus Peucedramus; species Peucedramus taeniatus. The sequence goes on from WBNO01030972.1 coordinate 18,662, forward strand.
GTCAGAGGGAAGCCATACTACCTTTCTAACAGATTCCTTGCTTTTGACAGTCAGATGACCCTGGTATACATTACTGACTGCACTCATTCCTTAGCATATTTGAAGATTAATCAGAAGTGTATTTTTTTTCCTTTTTTACTCTGACACCTCATCCAGATGCCAGGTATTTTTTCCTCCTTTTGAACAGAGGATCTGTCATTAACTGAGCTGGGAATAGTATTTTTCCTAAGCCTTCTCTCTTTATCACAGACCTTAGAAAATTTGCTGTTGTTTTGAAAAGAATAGATGGACACTTAAAAACATATACCAATGGCCTTTGTATCTTCTTATACAAGAAGATATCAAAACCAAATTTGAGGATTAAAAATCTTAGCAAAAAGAAAGAGCAAATAGTTGCCGTAATGACAGTCTTCATAACCATTCCTTTTGTGATACTTGGATTCTGAGGCCTGAGTAATTTTCTACCTTGTAATTTTGAGAAGATTAAAACTTCAGTACTGCAGCTGTTTTCTTCAAGAAAATCTATGGCTGTGGAATTATAATACATATGGTAATGCTACATTAGTGTAGTATTATTCACATCACTATAGTTAAACTTGGGTCAGCACTTCCTTTTAGACTCAGTGAAGTTAGGGTTTGTCCATGCACATTTCCTTTTAGCTGACTTGGAACATGATGGCTCAGCCTTACAACTATATTTGCTTATTTTTTTGCAAAGCTGTTTAAAAAAGCTCTGATCAAAAGCTCTTAATCTTATGGCTAAGTGTTACTAGCTCTCATTTCAAAATATGTTGCATATTTAATTGTCACTGAAACCCTTTCCTGATTTTTAACTTTAGAGACAATATGTTCTTGGAATTAAAGTCCCAATGTAAAGATTTTTTTCACTTAAATTATTCTCCATTGGTTTAGCTGCCCCTATAAATACATCTTGTTAACACTCAAAGTGGTGGGAGAAGGTGAGATACTCTGGTTTTCCTCTTAATCAGCTTTATTCTATTTAGCAGCCTTCAAATCTAAACCCCTTTGAACTGTGAAAATGCAAATATTCAGTGATTGAATCCTTTAAAGTAAATTTATCCATTGGAGTCTACCACACTTCTCATGGTTTAACCCCAGCCAGCCACCAAGTCCCACACAGCTGCTCACTCACTGCCCAACCAGCAGAATCAGGGAGGTAATCAGAAAGGTAAAAACTGGAAAACTCACAGGTTGAGATATACACAGTTTAATAAGGAAAGTAAAAGCCCCATACAAAAGCAAAATGAAACAAGGAGCTCATTCACTGCTTCCCACGGGCAGGCAGGTGCAGCTGATGCCCAGAGAGGCTACCTGGAATAGAGCCTAGGCAGAGTTAAAGGAATAAAGTAGGTGTTTATTAGAAGATGTTTAAAGGATACACTTTGGGCAGCACAAGAGCCTGGCCGGGGCTCTACCCAAGCTGGACGCCAGATGGACCCAAGATGGATGATGGTCACGAGTTTTCACACTTTTGTAAGTTTTGGTCCATTTCCACATTGGGATTAATTGTCCACAATTACAGCTTCAGGTTATGAAGTCCCATTCTCCCAGATTGCTCTCCTCAATTTGCCATTGTTTATGCTTTTTTGGGCCTGAAGCAGCTGGTTCTCAGCTGGAAAAGGATTGTTTTGTCTAACTAAACTGTGAAGAGAACTTACTAACACTTTATATGAAGTTCAGAGTCACAGAATAAAGCAGTACAGAATCTGGGAAATATGAAATCTAAAACTGAAGGCATCACAGTCATCTCCAGGAGAGCAGGGCCCAATCACAGATAATGATGACTTAGGAAGACAAACACCCCAAATGTTCCTCCCCTTCCTCTTTCTTCCCTCACTTTGCATACTGAGCACGATGTTATATGGTCTGGAATATCCCTTTGGTCACCTGGGGTCACCTGTCCTGGCTATGTCTCCTTCCAACCTCCCAGGCATTCCCATTTCCCTGCCAGTGTGGCAGAACAAAAAGGCCTTGGCTCTGTGCAAGTCCTCAGCAATAACAAAACCATCTCAACCTTGTGTTCAGCACAAATCTCAAACACATCCCCATGCCATTCACTGTGAAAAAAATTAGCTCTACCTCTGCCAAAGCCAACAGAATACTTCATGACACTTCTGAAATTCCAGAGAGTGGAAACATAAGATAGGGTTTATAAATATTCTCCAAACACTTCCAGCTTCATTGTTTAAATAGCACTCTGTGGTTTCACTCCTTTCTACTTTTGAACCCACTGATATAGTTTTCTGTCATAATCAGGTGTTGATATTTTCCTAAGAATTACTTCAGGGACCAGGAAGGTGAGCCAGAGAAAGATAACAAATGACAGAAAGGAGAAAACGTGCCTTTCACAAGCCCTGGTTTATTTGGGCCCCATAGCCATTGTCTATGCTTCCTCCTCAGTAGGAAATGTCTGTTCTTCTCTATTTATCACTGCTAGCTGGAATTAATTTAATAACCTGGTTTGGCAATGCATGATATTCCAATGACCCCAAAGTATGCCCTACAATTGGGCTTAATAGAAAAGTGCCTTGGAGATGACGTGTGAACACTTTTATATAATAGTTTTCTTGAGAAATATTATTAATTTGACCTGCTTCTTAGATTCTGGGTAATTTTAATCTAGCCAGTAAAAAAAAGAAGCTGTATAACATGCACAACTCCCTTTTTTTTTCTTTTATGTCTAGACAATATTCCCTCTTCTTTTCCTAAAAGCAGCAGAATGGTAAGGGCTTTTCTAAATACCTAAAATGTCAAGTATGGTGACTCATATGGTCAGTTTAGAGTAACTATCTCCTAGTTTGTATATGTCTTCCTTTGGGCAATCTGCATCTTCCCGTGATTATGACCCTCTCTGCTTACCTTTATTTGTGCCAGATAGTTACAAAATCTGCCAAAATTTTTCCAGTCACATAAATATTGTGCATTGAATACGGGGATGTCCATTTCTACCTGTTAGAAGTACAGCATACACACTAATCACACAGAGAGATTCAGATTTCTGTGTTTTTGATAAAATGCTGTGTTTTAAATCTCATTTTATCTAATGTGGAAAGATACTTTACTCTCAGATGTTTAAGCATACCTTTTTATTCCTAGTTAAAATGAAGCTGAGCTCTCTCTCCTGCCGTGTCAGTTAAGACTAGTGACTGCTGGTGGTGTTTCCACTTTGCAATCTGCAGCTACTCAGGAGATGTCACACTATTTCTTAGGCTTGGCTGCATCAGACAATAGGTCCAGCTAATCCCTAAATGAAGAAAAAACTGTGCAGACAATGCAATAGCTGCAGAGCAGCAGGACTGGGAGAGCTTGGCATAAAAAAGGCTTGCCAAGCTAGAATTCTTTGTTCTTTATTTTTCTGAGGGATGAAACCCTGGGGATTTTTTACCAGCCTCAGGAGCTTCCCATAAATTTCTCTGACAAGCAGTTGGCTGCAGCTTCCATCAGCACACTCCGGACATTGGTTGTAGAATTTCTTGAGTATAGCTTTAATCATGTCTGATATCAGAAGAGCTATGGATAAATATATTGCATTTGGTTCAAGCAGAGTTCTACTGTTGTCCATGTAAGATGCAATTGAACTTCGTGTGTGTTTTTGTGTGTGTGTAATCCTTAATATTTCCTAATGTCCCTTACACACTCTTTTTTCACATACTTTTCAACTTGTTCAGGTTTTTTTCCCAAACTTGGCATCTTTGAAATAGCTTATGTAGATGAAAAATGGGTATATCATATATTGTAGTAATTCTATATAATGTGTAGTAGGATTTTCTTTGTACTTAAGTACAAATGGTTTTAATTTTACACCCATTCTGTACAGCTCTAAAGGCTACTGCAAGTTTAGGCAGAGGCTTTCAGTATCTATACCTCTGGCCCTTTATCTTGGACATCAAGTTGTTGAACGTGTCTGTCTTTGCACAAATTACTGTGATATGCTGCCCACACCGAGTTCTTCTTACTGCCTTTCTTGCCTTCTATTTTTGAATTTTTCAATGTCATGTCTTTCTTATACAGTCTGGCCTGCAAGGATTTATATCTGCTAGGACTTGCTGTGGCTTCCATAACAAAATCCGTAGTCTGAATTTTGCAGTTAGGGTCTACAATGTGTGGGTGGAGAACTGCGTGAGAGCTACAGATGAGGAAAATTGCCGATGGAATACCCAAGCCTTCATCTAAAACTCTGCCTTTTCACAGCTTAGATACCCTACTCATCTCGGAAGCACCTACTCCTGCTCAATACTTAGAGGTCTCAGTCCTCTCCTTATGTGATGCATGTAAGTTGTGTTCTTGCAAACCATCTATATCATTCCTTCCTTCAAAAACCTGTCTGGAAGTGACATTATTCTCATTTAGATAAAATCGCTTATCAGAGGCATTTTGCACTGGATTGTTTAGAGTTGACCATATTTTTCACATGGATTAAATGACATTTGACCAAATACACAAATAAACATTGGAAAACAGATTATACCCTTGTTTCCTATGTGTAAATTAGTCCTTTTTGTACCAAGACACGCAGAAGCATTCACACTTTGTTCCTTTCTGGATCCCAAATAATCTTGTTCTTTTGAGCACCAGGAAAGACACTCAAGAGAAAGCTCAGAGGTGACAGTGCCTTGGGTCTTTATTGATAATGGTTAGAGCAGTGTCCAGAAGTTGATCTGGAATGCAGAGTGACTGGCCCCTCAGTTCAATTATTCTAATCCTTTTGGCTGAGGTGATGCTTTATTTTCTTGCTTTTGCTGGGGTCAAAGACATGAAGATAGAAAATATAAGAGCATCCAGCCTTGGTTTTTTCTCATTGGTGTCTGCCAATTCAGTGTTTTATGTGTACAGCTGCATTAAAAGTAAAGCCTTCTAAACAGAGGACTCTGCCCAATCCTTAACCCCCCAAAACAGGCTTTAATGGAATATGTGTTTACAGCTCATGTGCAGAAAATCCACAGGAGTTCCCTCCTGTTGCTAGGAAATGTTGTATGTGGCGCAGAGTACAGACACACGTTCATCAGTTCAAGTTATTTTAGTTTAGGTTTGTTTCAAAATATTTTTATATAGCTTTTGTAAGCTTAACAATCCATATTACAGTCATGTATGCTGAAGCTAAAATAGTAGCCATTTTAAATTCTAAGCTTCTCTTATGTAGGAGGATTCAGTACTAATAATAGTAGCTCCCAGATGATATAGATGTATTTCTGTAATTTCTGAAATAGAGATATGCTAGTAATGTGTGCAAATTTCTATTAACTGTTTAGAAGGACAGAAAAAATGCCTTTGCATTTAACAGAGTATCAATTCTTGCCACTGCTCCTAAAGCAAAAGATGTTTTTCACTTTGCTACGTAGGACATATTTTCAAAGGGAATAGAAAATATTCCCTTTGAAAAAGGGAATATTCCTGTGATGGTTCCCCAGGGGTGACAACAGCCTATTTTCAAAGGAATAAGTTTTGGGGAGGGACTTAGAACAACCTCAGAGGATAATTATGTTTTAAATTTTATAACTTTTTTCCTTACCCTTTCCCTGCAAGTCAGAGCAAAGGTGCAAGACTCCCAGTTCCTTGAGGACCACTCTGTTACCTGGACATCTCACAAACCTGAATGGGTTGAGGTTTCTATCATTCTGTGCTTCATGTGTTCAGTACTCCTGTGTGAATTCATGTACTGCATTGCTACCTTCCAGAAACTGACATTTCACTCTCATGTTGCAGAACTAAAAGATGCTGAATGAAATCAGAGAGACTCCTGCAAGCAGGAGGAGAAGGCAATGCAGTGGATTCATTTTTCATTCAGTATTCATTTAGTGCTTCCGCATAAAGACTGATACATACTCAGTCCACAATGTGTATAGATATATGTACACAGATAGATATGTAGGTAGATAGATCTGTCATAATACTAAATAAAACAGGACTGGGGCAAAGGCTGAATCACCTATATATCATTTGTCCATAGCAAAGTCTCCAAGGCTGCTGCAGTTTTCTCAGACAATGTCTAAGCCCAGTCTGAAAACAGCATGTGCCAGGGATTCTTCCTAGCAGAGAGTTTGGCTGCTGCCCTTTGGAGAACATGCAGCTGTCCAAGACTAGACTGGTCATGCCATTTGGCCTCAGAACTACAAAATAAATGTTATAACCCTTACTCTGATACAGACTCCTTCTGGAATATTCAAGTTTGAAGTCTGAAATTTAGAAGAGCCCAGAGAGTCTCATCCACCTTGACAACATATAAATTTTGGTATGAAAATATAAAATTAAGCAACTAACGGCTTTTTTTGTTCTCTTTTTGGGTAATTGAAATGGCTTAGGTGCAGATTGGTTAGTTCATAAATGGACCATGATCAAGTGGAAGATGTTTAATCCTCATTATCCTGTGTGCCTCCAGTCTTCACTAACATCTTCGTCCTATTCCAGCTCCTAGCTCCAGGCTTAACATTTCACCTGGAAAATCTCACTTACTGAGGTTTCATCATCAATAGAACTTCAATGCTTTGATTTTCAACACATTTGGCATCCCCATTTATGATCCTATCAGGATTCTCTGGGTGTTGAGCTGGGGTGAGTTTTCAGAAGGACTGTTTGTGCCGAGGAACAGAAGTAAAGGCCTTTAGGGCAGCCAGAAACAGGTCAGCTTCTGAATAAGGAGACATCAAATAAGCAAGAAACAGACTTGTTAGCAAGTACCTTCAAATGGCTTTATGGAAAAAACGAAAAATTTCAAAGGTTTTTTCCACACGGGAATAAATATAATGTGTACTAAAAAAATTTTCCTGACTGGCCTACATGACATTGATTCCACAGGGAAAAAAACAGTAAAAAGGAAAGCTATAACCTCAGTTTAAAAAAAGAAAAATCTACCATAATTACTCTTGCCTTAGTTCTCTACTTTTATTACGTGAAGGTACTTACCTGATTAAAATAAAAAAAAGAAGGCAAAACTCATCCTTTTTCCGATTTAAATCACTGTTTTATAAACCTGTGGTATCCAAAATCAGCAAATTCACATCTTCATAATATATTGGTTGCCTCAGAAAGAACATTTTAACAAGAAACATTTAGAGATGTCCTTGAAGGGGCAGAACAGAACCAACACTAAAGTGCAGTTATTTGGTAGCTCAGGTCCAGTGGCTGACAGGCAGGACCTGCTGCTTTCAGCCTTCAGGCATCACATCAAGCTGGACAAACCACAGTGAAAGTTATTACCCTGACTTGATGCAGTACTTAATCCCTTTTTAACGTGGAGATAATAGTTGATGTAATCTCTCATGAAATAAGCTAAATGACTGTTCTATAAACAGGGTATGCTGCAAACATTCTTTACTTTGTGTTTAAATGATGAAGCAAGGAAACAGTGTTGTACAATAGTTAATAATTACTATCTTCTACAACAGGACTTAATAACCATGAAAATATGATCTGCCACTGAACTCAACCTCCATTTTATTCATTCTACTCTCCATTAAAAAGACATGACTTTCATTTTGCAATACCAAGTTTCTTTGACATTAAATTCTCTCTAAACTGGTATTTTGAGACCACACAATCTGAGTTTAAAGATAGATACCTTAGTGCTTATAGGCATATTTACCAGAATATAAAATTTGTTTATGTTGACCTGTCTTGTGAGGGAAGCCCACTTGTAACCATAAAAAACAATTTTGTTGTTCCAGCACTTAATACAGAGCTGCCTGACACTGATAGTAGAAGCTGTAGAACCTTATGCTATTGCAAGGTTAGGATTTTTTAAAATTCTGCTTATCAATGGAACCAAATGTTATTCATTCTCTATGAATCAAAGAGAAGATATTAGATATACTAATGCAAGATATTTCTATTCCAAATGCTGCTTACATTTTTTTCCCAGTTCTTTAAGACACAATGGACCATTTCCTGCCTGGATGTTAGGCTCATGGCCTTGTGCAGTGCTGTAGAAATGTCACACTTTGGGGCTAGTTGCTCCAAAAGACTTCCAGAAGCCATCTGCTTTGCACAGTGAAAATTTTTGAGTCCTTGGCCCTTGGGTAATCCATGTGGAGGCATTCACCTAAAACCACAAAGCACCTGAATCCCAACAGAGACCACAAGCCTTCTCTCCTCTCCACTGCAGGGTTTCAGGTCTATTTTCTAGGCGTCTGATCTAGGCAAGACTACCAGTTTCTCAGGCCTGTGGTGAGATATGATCCAGAAAGAGAAGAGCAATCTCACTCTAACCAAACATGTGTCTCTACCCTGTGCCTTAGTATCACCTGAAGTGTTCAGGTTTCAACCCTTTCTGGTGAAAATTTGACCTGCCAGGTGCTTCAGACTGTTAATGACAAAAAACTGTGGCTCTCTTACTTGCCTTAGAAAATTTGGTATTACAGAACTTTAGAATAACTTTCAAGGTTCCTAGAATATTCTGGACTCAGCAAAGTTTTGTGTAGCTGAAATTTTGTGACTAATCTTTGCAATCTTTCATTTTTAATAAGGCAATTTCAAGCCCATCCCTCCTATTTTTTCTTCTCAGCAGAAATTGATGCCTTTGGTGAAATGAAGTGAGTGAAGGCTGGAGAAACAGAGGTTCTGGTGAGAATGGTCCTGGAGCTGTCTTAATATGTCACAGTGTGAGGTTACCTGCAGCAGTACTGCTGCTTCTAAGGCCACTGCCTCCTTGGTCTTCCAGAGGACAGACTTTGACCTGTTTAAGAACCTTGTTAACAGAGTCTCTTGGAGGGCAGTCCTGAAGGCCAAATGAGTTTAGGAAGGCTGGACATTCTTCCAGAAAGAAATCCTAAAAGCACAGGAACAGACTGTCTTCATGTGCCAAAAGATGAGACACTGGGGAAGAAGGCTGGCCTGGCTGAACAGAGAGCCTTGGTTGGAACTTGGGGGGAAAAAATAGAGGTTATGACCATTAGAAGAAGGGGTAGACAGCTCCAAAGGACTACAAGGATATCATGAGGTTATTCAGGGAGAAGATTAGAAGGGCCAAAGGCCGGCTAAAGAATGTTTCTATAAATGCATCAACAACAAATCAAGGCCTAAGGAGAATCTCCATCATTTACTGATGCAAAGGGAAACATAGTGACAGAGAATGAAGAAAAAGCTGAGGTACTTAATGCTTTATTTACCTCAGTCTTTAATAATAAGACCAGCTGTCCTCAAGGTATCCAGTCCCCTGAGCTGGAAGACAGGAAAGGGGAGCAGAAATAAACCCCTATAATCTAAGGAGAAAAGGTCAGTGATCCTGAGGTCAGTGACCTCACACAAACACAAGTTTATATACCTGGATTGGATCCACCTGAGAGTACTGAAGGATGAAAGTGCTCACCAGGCCTCCTTATCTGTACTGGAGGCCTCAGTTGGATGGAGGTTCACAAACGTGATGCCAGTCTGCAAGAAGGGCTGGATGGCAGGTCTGGGAAACTGCAGGCTGTCAGCCTGACCTCAGTGCTGGGCAAAGCTATGGGACAGATTATCTTGAGGGTGATGACACGGTACATGCAGGAAACCAAGCCAGCACTGGTTTGTAAAAGGCAGGCCCTGCCTGACCAATCTGATCTCCTTCTCTGACAAACTGTCCCACTTAGTGGCTGAAGGAGAGGCTGTTGATGTTGTTCTACCTGGACATTAGTAGACTTTGACAGCATTTCCCACAGCCTTTACCTGAAGAAACTGGCTCTTTGTGGCTTGGATGGATGTACAGTTCACTGGGTTAAAAACTATCTGTATGACCTGCCTGGGTTGGGGGTAGAGTGGAAAAGCTGGAAAGCTGCCCAGTGGAGAAGGACCTGAGGGTGCTGGTGACAGCAGCTGAACATGAGCCAGGGTGTGCCCAGGTGGCCAAGAAGGCCAATGGCATCCTGGCCTGGATCAGCAATGGTGTGGCCAGCAGGAGCAGGGCAGGGATTGTCCCCCTGTACTGGGCACTGGTGAGGCCACACCTCCATTCCTGTGTCCAGTGTTGGGCTCCCCACAGCAAGAAGGACACTGAGGTGCTGATGTGTGTCTAGAACAGGGCAATGGAGTTGTTGAGGGGTTCTGGAGCACAAGTCCCATCACTTGGAGGAGTATGCACTGGTTTAAATTGGTAACAGATTATTAATTCCCTGCCTGCTTTTTTGGGCCAAGAGTGCCTCCAGTTCCATGTATCCTATTGATAGTAGCAGGACTGTGTAGGTGTCAAATTCAAACTTTTTTGGTGTATTATTAAGAAAGGTTAAAGCTACAAATACATTCTGCTTTTGATTCTTCAGGAAACTGAGAAAGAATTCCCTGCAGCAGCAATAAATGTTTCTATTTCAGCTGTAAACTAAAATGAGAACACTTTCCTTTTACTGTCCAGTTTCAGAGTATGTATTCAGACTTTGGGCTATTTACCCAAAAACTTGTTAAAAATCTCCAATACCGTGAGCTTTATGAAATGCTATCAGGGCATTCCCCCATTCCCACTCCCTAAAGAGCAAAATCCAAAGATCAGAACAAAATACCTGAAGGGGAAGAATGCAGACTCAGGTGTCTTATTTGTCTTCTCTGAGAGGCCCCACACTAGAAAGCTGTTCTGTTTTTCAGATTTCCTTTGATTCAGATCTTCACACACAGGTATCTTCAGTGGAAGAAGAAGGTAGCTTGTGATGACATCCTCTAGTCTGTACATTGACTGAGATGGTGTGCTTCATCTGCCCTTAGGAGGTGGAGATCTTAATGCAGGCTCGTTTTTATTTGTTAGAATTTCCAGCTACTTCTTTCTCCACTAATTTTCCTCAGCCAAAAAAAAAAAAAAAAAAAAAAGAAACATGATGAGCATCTGAAGAACAAAAGGGAGAAAACATGTGTTGAGATAAGGACAGTTTGATAGGGAAAAAGAAAAAAAAAAAAAGCTGTGAATGCAAACAAAGCAAAACGAAGAACAAGGAATTAGTTAACCACTTCCCATGAGCATGTAGGTGTTCAGCCATCCCCAGTAAAGCACAGCTCTATCCCATGTAACAGTGACTTGGGACCACAAACCCCATTACTCCAAAGGTTCCTCCTTTTTTCCTCAACTTTATTGTAGAGCATGATGCCGTGTGGAATGGGATATCTCTGTGGTCAGCTGGGGTCATCTGCCCCTGGATGTGTCTTCTGCCAACTTCTTGCTCACCTCCTCACTGGAGGGTGGGGTGAGGAGCAGAAAAGGCCTTGCTGCTGTGTAAGCCCTGCTTGACAATAGCTAAAACACTTTTCATAAAAAATTCAAAACATAGTCCTATGACAGCTACTATGGAGAAAGCTATCCCAGCCAAACCCACCACGCTGCTTTAGCCTGGGTGGTGGCAATGGAGAATTTTTAAAAGGTGATGACAAAGTGTTGTTTAAAAGAAGTGGAATTTTCCTAGCTTATCAAATATTCAGTTTGGGTGCAAGCACATAGGCAAGTGATGGCATTCTGTTGCTGAATAGCAATATCAGTGGGAGAGGTGGAATCCCTCCCAGGAAGAGCTGCTGTTTGGCTGTAATCCTAGCTTGTACTCTCAATATACAGGAGCTTTACTATGTCCACACTCTTAGTGCAAACTCAAACCTGTGAGAACTTGCCAAAACCTGTTGACTGCCATGTAGACTGCTCCATAATCTGCTCTGTAGTTATTACTGGTATTTGAGTCCTGGAAAGTTTCCACTTCCTTACCTCCACTGACAATTGTAAAAGTCTTAAAAACTACAGAGTGACTACATAGCACTAATGTAACAAATGTCTATGTGTTTTAACTAAACAGACAAGTATTCAGATTAAAATGCATGATGGAACAAGGGGTCATGTTAATGAAAGGCAAGACGCACCAGCTTTCATTAAAGAATTGACTTCACAACACTTTTCAGATTGAAAAGGATTTATTTTATCACAAGACATTATGTTTATGTTTGTTTGGTAATTTTGCTTCAGAAAAAATATTTTTTTCAGTGGAGATCACATGAAATGTTTGATGCATTTTCCAGTAAGTAAGTGTTTGAGACAAAACTGAGCTACTTAATTAGAGGTAATTGCCTATTAGATACATGAATCCAGATTAATATAATTTGATTACTTCATCCAGGGAAATAATCAGATAATTAAAACAGTATATTTCAATTCTCTCTGTAATTAGTAATAGGATCTTGCTTACTTATATGATCCAGCAAGTCTCTTCTGCTATAACAGAGATTTATTGAAATTGAGACTTACTGAAAATGTGTATACTTGCAGCAAACTTGGGAAGACTGATTCTTCGCTGATTCAGACTAGGATAAATCAGAAGTAACTCTGTTGAGATCAATGGATCAATGGACTTTAAATAATAGCAGGCCAGTATAAAGAGCTCCTGTTTGTCAGGTCTCATATTGTTTTTACACATATGTGACTATATGAATGGCCCTATGAAAACCCAGTGAAGTGTTAAAATTGCTTAGAACCACAGCAACCCTAGTGCTCAAATAATGTAGACCTGGAGCTGTGTCATGTCCATGTCCTTTACATCAGTCCAACCATCAGAGAAAGTGTTATGTTTTATGACTGAAAGAACAGTTGAACTGTATGGGTTTTAAAAAATCAAAAAGATACACAGATTTCAAAGATATTTTTATTTAATAAAATTCAATCTCAGTTACCACCTGGCCTGGTTTAAATGGAAACGCTCCTACCATACCTAGACATTCTGTTTGCCTGATCCTCTGAATCCAAGGTATTCCTGAACATCTAAATCAAAGAACAAAGGGCCATATCCCACACTAATCAAGAGTGCACCTTGGGTTCTAACTTTTTACAGCCTTATGGCTCATGCCTTCTAGTATCAACTCTGTCCTTCTATGTTCAATTTTAAACAACTGCTCTTCTCTCCTCATCTGACCTTCTCCCAGAATCCCCGAAGTCTAGCTGTTTTTTATGATTGCATACGAATCTTCTTAAGCCACTTGCTTTGCTTTTGTCTTCTCTATAAAAAGCAAAAGTGCTTGCTTACTTTATAAGGCACTTAAATGTCTGTGAATCGTTTTTCTATATATTACAGCTGGGAGCAAGAGGATGAGATTAGATATTTGTCCACATTTGTGGGGTTGTTAAATCAAATTCCATCCCCATCTGGTCTGATGCTGACTATGGGGTTATTAATTTGGTGATTTTATTTCCTCCTATAAAAGAAGACAAACACCTTGTGTTCAGACACTGGGTTATTTTTCTCTGTTCACTGGTGCTGTTTCTCGTTCTCTCTTGTCTTCATGTTCAGACAGTAATTCTTACTTTTGGAGAGATCCCTTTATTAAGTATTTCTTAGATTTTTTATGTCATTAAAAATTAATACTTCCAAAAATAAAAATGTCTGGAAACATGACCAATGAAAGAAGCGCTTCACTTGAAACAGCTGACAACCAGAATAAAGTATTTACTGTGTCAGTTGTCACTAGCACTGCAATTCAGCCTATTTTTGACTATGCTGGAATGATGTCAGAAAGATTAAAGGTTTTGGTCCTGGTAGGAGATAGTTCCATTGCAGCAGAGTTGCAATGTTGCAATGTAAAGAAGTTATTTTCTACTTCTCAGATAGTGTTTATTGCATTTTTCAATTATTTCTTCTATTCCTTTTAAGGAACCACATGAAAATTCTGACCTTTTTAGCAAGTGGCTTCAGTTTTCTTTCTTACCTTCAGACTAAGTGGTGATCAGCACTTTTCTGAATGTAACCACTGAAGTTTAACATCAGTTTAGAGCAGATATGATTTCTGAGAATTAAAGATAATATTAAATCCTTGCTGATACATGATACCTTGATACCTTGTTGATATACTTATAATCAGTTTCTGATGTAGTAATACAAATTATGGATCCTATATGACTTGCATACTAAGCACAGGTGATTCAATCCTTGTAATAATTAATAAATTTGTAGCTTTTTATCTTACACTGAGAAATTATATTGCAAGATGATCACCTAAACTCTAAGAAAATTTTCCTCCTTGTAAAAGAATCAGTGAAATTAAAAAAAATCAGTTCAAATTTTAGAGATAATTCAGTATGATCAAGGTACAATTCAGAATAATCTAGTACCATCAGTACTAGACAAACAAGGGCTGTCTGGACACACAAACTGCAGTTTTGGCTATGGTTAGAGAGAAAGCTGTCTTTTGGGTAAAAACTTAACTACAATTACTGGAAACCATACTGGGAATAAGGTGGTCACTCTCTATTCTGCTGCTCAGAAGGCAAGTTATCAGGACAGAATAAAAGTAGATATGAAATGGGAGTAGTGTATTGTGTAATGAATGAAAGGAATCCAAAAGAGCATTGACAGAAAGCAGCTTGGGAAATACTTTCTCAGAGCTTGCCAGAGTCTCCCATGATGATGATAATGTCCCATTTAAGCTGTCTCCCTAGAGTGTCTCAGGACCTAAATTTAAGCATTCTGCATTTTTCCTCAGAAGAAGAAAAGGAACTTTAATACCTTCAAATGATGCATTTTTGGAACACCAAAATGTCTAGTCAAAGCATATAGTTTGCACTTTTTGGCTTGGTTATATTAATTCCCTCCTCTCTGTTCCCCTCACCTTTCCCAGCCCTGAATTTTAGTAAAATTTCCTCAACAAGAAAGAAAACCCTCCTAGAACTGTATAAAGTATTAATAAAGACTTCTTATCTAGTTACTTGAGGACTGCTTGAAGCAGGAGTCTGATTTGTAAAGCATTAACTTTATTTGCTGGTAATATTGGTAGGCAATAATTTGCTGGTGATATTGGTAGGCAATAATCTCTGACATTCTTTATAAAATTATCTGCAATTCTAATTCTAATGCTGCAAAGGATGGTAGACTATAGCCTGTAATAATTTTTTGCAGTTAAATGATGTAAATCCTTAAGCGGATTAATTTACAAAGAAGAATTCTGGCATGATTCCAAATTTCGGGAAGTTTCCTTTATTGATCTGAAGACTTGATTGAGTGCATGAACACAGGATACAATCCCAGTTTTTGCATAATGTGCATGAATATCTTCATTTATCTGGACATATAGCTGACCATCAACACTGGGACAGGTTTTGAATGCTAGAATAAACATTTGTGGGGGGATAGTTTTTTGTTTCTGGCTTTGGTTTCTTTTCTCTAGTTGGACCCAGGGCTCTTATTATAGACCTTTTACTGAATTAGAAACATGGAATAGCCTTTCTTCAGGCTGCCGATAGGCTTCAACTTAATATTTATTTCCCCCATCAAAGACCGAAGAGATTGCCTCTTCCCTCAGGAAAAGAAAAAATCATGAGTTTAAGTCCTAAATCTCCTTATTCAGGGCTAGTTTATTGAATACTCTCTGCAAGTTCTGGGAAATCAGAGATTACACCCTGGGGTGGTATTAAACTTTGGGTGCAGCTTGTAGAAGTCAAAAGGCTGCGGCACATGTCACATCTCCAAAGCAACGTGTGATATCTCTCAATCTAGCTGTTAGTCCTGAAGCCTGGTGTAAACAAGGTGACAACCTGTAGCTTCCAGTGCAGTAGTTAGAAGCCTGATCCTGCTCTGTTGAATGACTCTTAACTTTGTGTTTAGTCAAGAGCCCAGTTACCTTGGGTAACCTGATTGCATGAAGGCACTATCTGTACAGATTGACTCATGCTGGTCCTCCTGTCTTCGCTACTGTCCCAAAATTTAAAGTCATATTTGTATCTTGGTCTGCAGTGCAGGGTTCAAACAGCAAAATCTGTCTTCTGGGCTTTCCTCCAGGGCCCATTTTTAAGCCTGACTGCCTCTGCTACAATTTTTTATCTAATCTGTTAGATTATAGCATTTCAATGTTATGAAACATTGACTTCCAGTTTTTGAATGATGTCATCAGTGATGACACATTTCTAATATTGGTGTTGATATTTTAATTTCACAAAGTTTATGGTGTTTTCTGTGTATGAAACAAGCTGACCACAAATAGAATGTGTTCCTCCTCAGGTAATTGTGTCAGTATAGTGACCAATTCAGGGAACTCTGTCACTTTATTTCATGTAGGAAGTTAAGGAAATAACATAAGCTCAGTTTGAGCAAATGTTACAGCATGTACATTGTTGTCAGAAAAGTGTGCATGTTATATCAGACAAACTCCTAATCTTTTTATAAGACCAAAATTTTAAATTTAAGATTTTAAATTTAAAAATGTGTCATTTAAATGTTTACCAAGGCTCTGACAAATACACTTTCTCTGAATATCAGTAAAATTGAGAAAGTCAATTTCCTTATTCTGATTGAACACTGTTGGACATAAAGTAGGAGGAGAAATTAGGGATATCCTATGTTGTGGTTTAAATTGCAAAATTGACCCTTCCTAGCTGTTTTATCTTCTGTTCATCCCTCTGAATGTAGTACTCTGTTTCAAGCTCTGTTACTGCTGTTGGAGTACAGAAAATTATTGACACATGTTTGGAAAATCCAATTTTTTGGAATAATTTTAATCACAAACCAACTTACAGTTACTATAAACCAAACAGATACTTTAAAGTCACTATCTTAAAACTGAAAGGCATACTTTCCCAAATTCATATGGGTGTTTCTGATAGCAAGTAGGTTTCATGCAAGTGGATTTTTCAGTGTCAGAACCTAGCAGTAGATAATATGTGTTTCAATGGTAATTCAATGATAATGTCAATGCTTTGTTCATAGTTCTCTAGATTCATGCATGAAGAAGAAAGATAACAACTTGGGGAATGTTTCTAACCTGAGTTCACCATTTCTTGGTCATTCATATTAATTTGGAATGTATTTTAATGGTACAGTCAGTGCAGGTTAATATACTTAACCTGAAAAGATCTTTTGAGATGCTTGAGAAAGTAAAGAAGCAGCTGTTTTCTATAACATCCTTCAAACTAATTTCAGATTGTAGGTTATCTTCAACTCTATGCTATTTGCTGAATGGTGATGCTTATTTTGATCTGAACTTCTGAAGCAAGCTTGTCTTTATCTTTAAAAGAAAAAAAAAAATCCTCAAAAGAAAACACCCTATCCTCTTTTCTTTAGTGAATGGCCTCTATTTGAAATTTACTAAACACAGCAGTTTATGGGATTCCATCTGTTATATCTTCTTGTAAACAGTTCTGGTGCAATTTTCAAAAGTCCTTACCAAGGTTTTACTCCTATTCCATGGATCCTTCAATTGGCTTTAGACATCAGGTGTGAACATAAAGAATTTCTGCTGTCCCACTTTTTGGTCCTCTTCCTGAAACCAGTTCCCAAGTGTTTTGAGATTAAAGCCTTGCATGGGAACCACTAATTTAAATGGAAAATATCACTGTGGTTCTAATGGGCTAATCCTCTAAAATCAAAGACTAGAGATTCAGGTACTTTTGTGTAAAATTTAGATCTTCCCAACTTTCGCCTTCTCCTAGAGTAAATCCCTTTGATACACCTGTTTCTGTCCATCCCCCTGCCCCAATCCTTCCAAAGGGCCAAAATGTCTTTAGCTTCTTAAGTCCCCAGTGACTTCATGATTATCTCACACCTAATATCCACCAGTCTCAGCTAATTACATTATGGCTGAAATTCTCTGCCTATAGATCACTGGGTATACCTCTGAGCAGGATCCTCAAATTTCCTGAGCTCAAGTGAATTAGGGGAAAACCCAATCTCCCTGCATTCAGTCCCACTTTACTCATCAGACTGTGCTTGGAGAAATAACCTGACAGGGGATGATCATAGTTCAAATCCTCTTTCTCTTTCTGAAAGACCAAACTTTTAACAAAAGATTTCTTGTTTTAGACATTCCATGCAATCCATAGTGCTTGAATCAGAAGGATTGTATTTATCTGCTACAGAACCTGCTCAATTTTGCCCAAACTTAAACTCATGAGGATTCTGCTAGCTTTCACACTCATTTAGCTTTTTCTCTTGCCCTAAAGATAAGTTTTTATGCAACCTTGATAAGAATTGGCCTCTCTGGGATAAGAAAGGGAAATGGAAAACGGCATGATTTGCGCTTGTGTTGAAAGTTCTCCCCAAAAGATTTCTGTACAGAAACCTTCATCTTTCATCCTTTTCCTCCAAGGATTTTCATGTTTA
>WBNO01030977.1:0-102476 GCA_013400575.1 Peucedramus taeniatus
CTTCCCATCCCATCCCATGGAGTTAGGTCATCAGTTTGTCTAGATGCACACAAGCACTCAAAACCTTTACTAATTGTTTTGTTTGGATGATAAATATAAATTTTATTTGTTCACATTTAAGAATTTAAGAAGCCTCCAGATGGACTTCAGGTATTATATTGCAGCTTCCATGTCACATATTTGGGTTTTCACTGCTCTAAGGAATTGGCCAGCCCTGCCAGTTCTGCATCAACATCCACAGCTATAGTTCAGTGGCAGCATGTTTTTATGAGCTTAGTGATAGTTCCACAGTATCAATTATCTTCAGATTTGTGAAGCAAAGCAAAGATGATGAAGCAGACTGTACCAGCTCTTAATGCAGAACTACAGAATGTATAATTTAGCATTTATTTTACTGCCAGCATTCTCTATATAATGTGTTAGTGCACAAAATAGCCTATCAAATGCATTAGCAAACAAAAGCTATATAAAGACTCCTATAACCTAAAGGCAGCTTATAAATAATTCACATTTCCATGCATTAGGAGTCATCCAGATAAAACACATAATGTGCACTTAACTTGTCCCAATGAAGACCTATAAATTATATGAATAACTGTATATATATAATGCATATAATATCAACATAATATTTCAGTTACCTTAAAGGATAAAGTTGCTTTCCTGGATGACTTTGAAGACAATTTGCAAGCTTGCTCAATTTATGCTGACAGTAATTGCTGTACAGCTGCCTAATTTAGACAAAGGGGGAAAATGGATGCACTGTACAAGTTACAGCAACAGAAGAAAAGCTGCTGGGCTACCTTTTGTGGAATCATTTGTACTCATTGACAGGACTTCTGCCAGCTGTTCAATTGTCTGTCCAGAATACTCCAGAATACACTGTGCTTTATTGGTAGCTTAGGCAGAAAAAACTCTACTTTTGACTCACGTAGTACTTAGCAGTAGGTAAAGAAAACACACATTTATTAGCTTAACATGGGAGATTTGAGGAGTATTTCAAAACTATGATGACAGAAAAAATTATATGTTTCGTGCCCAGAATATAAAAGTTATAAAGGAAATTATAGAGTGCTCTGATTCTAAACATTTTTTGGTTCATTATCAATAACAAAATAACATCAAACTACACCTACAAGTCTGCAAATACACAAACACAAAGTTCCATGTGTTTGCAGAATCAGCTGTGCACATTCAATTTTCGAGGTGTTTTTTGCTTCCACACTGAAACCCACCCCTGAATTACCATTGGGTAAATTAAGATGCAACAGCCACAATTCATGGCATTGCTTCTGGGGGTTTCAAATTTTGCCAGGAAACCTTCAAGCAAGCACCAAGCTGCAGCAGTAAACGATGACAGACATATCAAGTCATCAATGCAAATGGAGGGAAATGAAATGGACAATTGTGGTTACATGATCTAACCTTACAACAGAAGCCACACAGCCTATAGAATACTCAAGCCTCCCCTAATTACATTTTTTGTAGGATTCAGCTCTTGGAAGGAGTGTGAATCATGGCTGAAGATGTAAAAAGGGTCAGAAATTTGGAATTTTTGCTCAGCTGTACACTGAGACAGCACACAGCAAAAGATGAGGGCTCTGGCATAGGAAAACATCCCCTCAGACTCATTCAGGACTGCAGGGCATTAACTTTCTCTTAGGTAATCAGGAAATATTGCCATTATCCTCAGCTCACTTTCTTCTTTGGGATTGCAGCTGACTAATTACCACAAAATAATTTAGGAACAATTAAAGCATTTCTCAATGCTTGTTGTTTGAGAGCAAGTTCCTTGATGGAGTAATGAGCAAAGCCATACACTAATCACCCATTAACTGGTGGGGTGCTTAAACATCATTTCATCTTGCTCTAGAAAGGGCTGTGTGCTGCTCAATTTAGTGCCTTTGGTAGACTCAAGAGTTGAAGGCTGCTGAAAATGGGATCCAAATCTCTGTTTAGTTAGAATATCACATGATATGGCCTCATTGCCTTTTGACTGTGAATGTTGGAGATTTTTGCCTGTCTTTCATCTTGTGATCTCTTGGGAGGGTTATTTGTCCTGTGTGGTTTTTGTATTTTATTGAATATAATTTTTTCACTGAGGATTTTATCCTGGAAGATGAAAAGACAGAGAGGCCCCAGAGATGGGAAAAATAATCCTTATCTCATTTGCTTCTCTTGTGTTTTTCTTATGTAGAATGTGTTAAAACTTTATTTACTTAAAGTGATGAGCCTGATTGGGCTCTAGTGAGTTGTTTTTAATCACTGACCAATGGTCACACAAGCTGTGTCAAGACTCTGTAAAGAGTCACGAGCTTCATTATTATCTTTATAGCCTTCTATAAGCATCCTTCTCTATTCTTCAGTATAGTTTTAGTATAGTTTTCTTTATCATAATATAATATCATCAAATAATAAAATAACCTTCTAATCACATAGAGTCAGAATCATTCTTCTCTACCATGAAGAATCAAAGTTTCTTACAACAGTCCTGTGGAATGAGTGTAACAAGCTGAAAAACTAAGACGCCACATACAGAAGTGACACAAATGATTTTCACACTGAATAGTCAAGAAAGATTTTCTATGCCAAGGAATCAAGTCTGCATTCTTTCCTGGCTGTAATTTTGTTGTACTTTACTGAGGGGAGCACAACAGGGACTAATTCTGCCCTATCTGCCCTGGGAGACAACACATTTGTAATTCAGAGAAGCAGATCTGTTACCAGAGCCTGTAAAACCAAGTACAGGGAAGAAGTTTGCTTGTCTCCTCCTCATGTGACCCCAGAATGCAGAAGCCACAGAGTGAAATAGTGAACATTTTGTGCATCTCCATCTTGACCTCATCTTTCAGTTGCTCCCTGCTCAGAAAAGTTTTGCTCTACCTTTTTCTTTGCCACTCTCCAGCTCTCTGTACAGAGAATCTGTCACAGACAATCCTGAACAGTTTATGAATTGTTACCTATATCCCCTCTCACTGCTCTTGCTTCTGACTGTGGTTGCAAACTCAGCTGAGACCCTGCAGAACATCATCATGTCCTCAAAAACACTGAAAAAAGGATTCACAGAACTCCTCACTGGCTTTTTATTTTTAAACCCAGGTTTCCAATTATTTTCTGATATGACTATGTTGTATGTGTGTTTGCCCTGCTCAATTTTGAACTTGGGGCTACTCAAAAAAATTTGACAAAATAAAGTTCAACAAATATATTAAAATTCTCACAAGTTGTGTACAAGTGGGCAGCCTGGTAGGGAAGACAGATGAGAGTAAACATCTGTACAAAATGAAGTGATAGATAACAAAAGCAATACTGTGAGGAGACACTGGAGAATTCACCCCAAAGACCATCCATGGCAGAGAGGATTCAGAAAGTTCTCTAACTACAGCACTACAGCTTGTAAGGAAATAAAATTATTTTTACAAGATTTCTCAGATACACAAAACTTTGTGGGGAAGATCCTTAATCCTCTTTTGCAAATGAAGTATGCACTTCACCTTTATAGAAGACATCTCACTTGTCTTTACTTTTTTCTTTGTCAGTGAATCTGACTTTTAGTTTGCAGATGAATTTTATAAATTACCTAACCAGAGAGTAAATGCTTGGTGCTTATTATAGAGTGCAGAAAACAAGGCACAACTGGAGTGACTCCCTGAAATATTTCAGTGAGATAATTAGCTGAGGGCTTTTGGCTTTTTGAAAAGTGCAGGATTTGAAAGATTGTGGAAGGCTCTAGGTCTCTCAAAGTAAAAACCACATATATATCACAGATTTATAGTAAAATCTATTGTTAAACATCTGATTAGTGTAGGAGCCTTCTACCAAGTCTTTGTAGATAATTGGAAGGTATTGGTAGGTTTGAATACTATGGGTAAGCCAAACATAAAATTATGCTGAATCCTAGAGTATACATTTTTTAAAAATCTACATTTCTTTCTGTTAGACCTGCTATTATTGACTTGATACATATAGGCTGGGGCAAATTTACACCTCTCTTGGTGATCCTGATGGAAATAATAGTGGGGCAGGTGCTGTATTCCTTTCATACCCCAAATTTCTTTGGAAATTCCTCCAGCCACTGAGTCCTAAAACTCTGATTTCAATCATGTTTATGTAGAAAAGTATCCCTATTGCAAACAGTGATTCAGCAAAGGAATTACAAGATCCCTTGAGATTATCATAACCTTTAATCATAACCTCACCCAACAAGACAAAATGAGAACATTAGGCAAGCCAAATTTTGCTCTGAGGCAGAGATTTTTCAAGGGTGTTTCACTGTCATTGGTCCATGCACAAATCTAATCCTGATCACTGCTGTGTCTAAACCTTCCTCCCCCCTCAGTGGGAATTATTTTCCCAGCTTGCTTGTGCAGTGTGAAACTCTTATTTCAGCAAAGGGACCTGTAGCCCATGGTCTGGGAAATGTTCTGAGATTACAGGACTGTGCAAGAAGCTGGTGACAACTGCAACCCTAAACTAAACACCTCAAGAGTAAGCTCAAACCTGCAGTGACCTGTTTTTCTTGATTAGATTTTGCAGCAGCAACACCAGACAGAATTGCAAACACAAAGGCATCTGTCAGGAAAATGAAGTCTCAGTATGGATTTCAGTGAGTCTGTAGCTGGAACAGGAGTTTTAAAATATTTATAAGACATTCACAATTCACGAGTTATAGGACAGTCAACCAATCACGTTGTCAAAATCTCTGAACAGATTTTGGAGGGTGCCTTCTGTTTTAGAAATACACAGCAGTTGCTCTATGGTAACAATTGATAATAAGGATACTGGGAAAAAAAACCTCTAACAACCACAAAAACAAGCAAACAAAAAAACCAAAACAAGAAACCCAACCTAAAAACCACACCAAAATACAACAACAACAACAAAAAGCCCCAAACCATAAAGGGTTATTTTGTCCCTGTAGAAAAAAAATGCTATCACAAATGCTTACTAGTACCTCTAAGGGTACCTCTGCCCAAGTGTTATTTCACTCCCTGCTCAGACATCACTTCACCTTAGCTGCCAGCCACCACTTTTCATTTTGATCACATTTTCTGAAATCTGCCTTGTGACTGTGGTGGAGAGCAGCCTCAATACAGCCTGAGACAAACCTTGGTAACAAGACTGGGCTTGCATGACCTTGGGAAATGTAGCCTTTGGTCTCAAGCATAGTTTTGGGGCTTTGAATAGAACCAGTGAAAGTGCCTTGTGCCTATGGAGATGGGAGTAGGAAGGTGGTGGTCCCTTGGCCAAAGGGATTGAAGAAGCCCAACTCTATTGTGAGAAATTTTGCAGACCCAGAACAAAGGGGTTTCTCTCCTTCAACTGAAAAACAGAGGAAACCTTCACCTGGGTCAGCTTCTCTTTCCAAGTTCCCTATGAATTTTGCCATGCTCATGCAACCCAAACAGCACCACTCACATATCTGATCTCTGCTCACTGCAAAACTCTTTGTGTCCTTGGGTTATGAAGTTTTTTATTCTCCCACCTGTGCCAGCCCACCAGCTAAGCTGGTCACCCCAGTTCTGTGTCCTGTGGCCCTTCTCAGTGTCAGGGTGCTCCTGTGACCATTTGACAGGCAGCTCCTCGTGCTATGGCATGAGCTGAGCACTGACACTGGGGCTGGGGAAATGCACAGCACAAAGAGAGAGCAGCACACAACAATGGCTCGTGTTACACATCCACACTGATCAGAGTAGGTGGGGATCCTTTATGGGCTTCTCATGGACAGGTGGTTTTTACACTTCAATCATTCCCTCACAACGTGCAGATTTTCACTTCAAAGATTTGGCAGTGTTGAAAAGGGTTTTTTCAACCTACACAGAGTTCATTTCAGTTAAGAGAGGTTCATCTTCTACAAGTTTGTACTGCTGGAATGGCTTTGCTGCTACAGTGTTCAAAGTTCTCTCTAAACACCTTTTGATGAAGCCATATACCTCTCCTCCCTGAGGAGCACTGCTGCACTTGCACATCCACAGCCTTGGGTAGTGTGCCTATGGGGTTTTCATGTCTTCATGTGTAAGGAAATATATTTAGGTAGATTCTTCTGAATTACATATGACACCAAGAACTCCAGATCTGTGTTAAACTGCTATTTATACTGAATTATGTTAGTTTTTGGCCTTTTTTCTATTCCTCCTCCTGCCCTCTTCATTGCGTTTGTGAGCGTAAGAGGAATTCTTGCCCCCAGGTCTGGGCTTGCAAGTGAGGGGATTTTGCTGTTTATGAGAAGGTTTTTTGCAGGAGCCATCCCTCAGCAAGGGCTTGGCTGAGTCCCAGGGAGGATGGAGATTCAGCTCCTTCCACTGCAGGGAGGCCAGAGGATGGATTAGGGCTGGTGAGTGAGTAATGGACTTTGAAACTGTGTCAAGCCATGTAAGAAAGTTATCTGAGCATGCCAGGAGCTTATAAATGAAAGAACCACTTCAGAGATGTGGGAAGAACAGACCTGTGAGACTTAATGACTCAAAGAAAATCTATCTTCTAGTTAGGAGATGAATCCTTAGATGACTGACCTAAATCCCAAATAATTCCGAACAATGGCAGAAAGACTGAGCTAAGTGCAGTCCTATCATTCAATCTTAAGTCTTTCTGTAGCACTGTAGAGCAAAAGATTTTACAAGGAACAACAATCAGATATCCAGAATAATGTAACAATACATGAAGGAGCTTAGCATAGGCAAGTAATAGCTGTAGGCTTCATTTGCTCTGTTTAGTTATGCTAATAGAAAATAAAGATTTCTAGAAAAGATTAGAAGCAAAGAGATTCAAAAGAAGAGGCCTGGAGCTTTCTATAGGCAGAAGTCAGAAATCCAGCTGAGTTACAAATCAGTGAATAAATATATTCATTACCTTACAGAGAGAAAAATCATATTAGCAGTACAGATATTTGTTTACCATGGTTGCATTAGGATAATTTAATAATACCATATTTAGTTGCCTTAGAGAAATTAAGCTAATGTCATACAAGTTTTAGAAAATAAAAGGCAAATTGGTTTGTACCAAGATGAAGTTCCTCAGCATCGAGCCTGCTTTACATCAGCAGATGGCCTGAAACCTCTCATGAATCTTAACACAGACTGGGGTAAGTCAGGAAAGATTTTCTCCACTATTAAGTTACCTGCCTGGTACTGTTCTTTTTCTGTTCTGATTTTAACAAATGCTCCTCTTTTTTACATTTATTTTCTTTACAACTTCCTATCCACATAATCACACATTCATATATTCTGTGTGACTGTAATGCATGTATCTGCCACATCATCTCTGTATGCCCTTCTAGTAAGTATGTAAAATTCAAAGTAAAATTACTTGTATTTTCTAGATCAAGAGCTCCACATGCTTAGTATCTCATGGTCCCCAGCTCATATCTGGAGTCTACACAGCAAATTGCATCCTGGTGTGCTTTCTTGCCTGATAAAGGCTCTTTCAGAATGCAAACCATGGACAGGTTCTGAAAGCCTTGCACAGATCAGTCCCTTTTCTTCCATTACAGCACATCTCCCTGCCAGGTGAAATGCTACTCCATATTATTCCCAGTGCCAGCCCTCTGGGCAGGGACACACTGAGGCTCTCAGGAGCTGCTGTGCCAGCCCCCAGTGGTGTGATCTGGTTGTACTTTATGTTTAAATGCTGAATTCACTCTCAGTTCTTTCAGGCTGGAGGGTAAAGGTGCAGTTTTCTAATCTAGAAGGCTCATGCAAGGCGTGTAAGCCCTTTTGTAGGTACTCACAAACAAGTTGGTTTTGAAAGGTGCTGAGTAACTCCAGTGCATACAGCAGTGCATATCCACAACTCTGGAAGAGCTTTACAGAATTCACAGAATCACTGGGTTGGAAGAGACCTTCAAAATCATGAAGTCCAACCCAGCCCCAACACCTCAACTAAACCCTGGCACACAGTGCCACATCCAGGCTTTGTTAAACACATCCAGGGATGGTGACTCCACCACCTCCCCGGGCAGACCATTCCAGAACTTTATCACCCTTTCTGTAAAGAACTTTTTCCTAATATCCAACCTATATGCCTGTATTTCCCTTGGTGCAGCTTGAGGCTGTGTCCTCTGGTTCTGTCAGTGCTGCCTGGAGAAAGAGCCCAACCCCACCTGAGCACAGCCACCTTTCAGGGAGCTGCAGAGAGTGATAAGGTCACCCCTGAGTCTCCTTTTCTCCAGGCTGAGCACCCCCAGCTCCCTCAGTGGTTCCTCTCAGGGTTTGTGTTCCCAGCCCCTCTCCAGCCTCGTTGCCTCCTCTGGTCGCGCTCGAGCGTCTCAAGGTCCTTCCCAAACTGAGGGGCCAGAGCTGGACACAGCACTCGAGCTGTGACCTCACCAGTGCCATCTTTTCCAAGGAGCCTGGCCTGGAAAATGAGACTTACTTGCCTCAGTGAACTCCTTCAGAATTAATTACTGCTTATTTTGTCCTGAGAAATTTCTAAACAAGGGGCTGAGGAATAAATTTTGCCGTAGGTGTTCTGACAGATTGGTGTCTCTAGACCCACACCAACCACTCTGCACAGACACTGCTTCTGCCAGAACAGCATTGGCACTTCTTTGTCAAAGCACTTCTGGTGCAAAAAGGAATTAAGAAACTTCTTTTTTTTTTTTTTTTTTTTCCCTAAGAGACATCAAGCTAAAATATAACCCAGCCTGCAAAGCAATTAGATGCAGCACCATCACAGGCTCATGGAGGCTGGAATTCATTGCAGCAGTTGCTGTGCACTCAGTGCACAGCACAAAAAACTAGAAACTGTGTCTCTGAGGTGTTTGCCCTCTGCACATCTCACCAAATTCAAAGACTTTTGGATCTTGGGAATTAGTGATGGAAAACCACTCTGTCATTCAGACCACCTTTTTAGTGATGCAAGACTGGTGTCCTAAATCAATATTTTAGTGTTTCCTCTAGGTCAGTTGAAAATTTTAATACAATAGCAAAGGGATTTAGTTCCATCTCCTGTGAACTGAAGAGATGTTACAGGCAGTACAATTTTCTTTATATTCAGCATACATTATTCCATTTAAAATTTAATTCCATGAGTGTAAATTAAACTCCAGCTTGTTATGATAAATATTTTCTTGTTTTCCTCATGTTTACATCTTTCATAAATATGTAAACTGTTATAAATTCACATCCACATTAGTTGTCATTAAATCAAAGCATTTTATACATATTTTAATATTCTTTCTTGCAGTAATTGTTCCAATCCTTTGATCATTTCTTTCACTCAGAGTGTAATCCTATAAAAGAGTGCTGAAGGAGACAAAAATAATTCACAGCAGAAAGCAAAACAAAGAGGTTAACATGATTTCTGGATTGGATTTGGTAGGAAGAGAGGCCAAGGGAATCTCTTCAACATATTTTTAGAATCACTTTAATCACAAATCAAAAGGTAGAGTCCTCTTTACTTTGTGCTGGTGTATGACAGACAGACAAGAAATTATGTGAGGAGACAGTGAGGAAGGAAAATAGGTGCAGTTTAGATACCTGAAGGGTACCAGCAGCAACACACCCACCCAGCATCCCCTGCAAAGCAGAAATCCTGGACACCAGGCTGAGCTCAGACCCTGAAAACTCCTGCTGGGAGTCCCACAGGCCCCTGAGACCTCAGTGACAGGGAAGCAGGAGCAGACTCACAGTCAGGGCAGTGCCAGCAGCCAAAGAAAGAGCCTGAGAGCTTTTAATAATGAATTTCACAGAGCTTACTCTCTCTGCAAAACCTTCATCAGGTGTGTCTGGCTCCTCAGACATGGACCTTGGAGCATCCCATGGTTTTAGAGTGCTTAGGAGCAGAAATATGAAAAATGTTCCCTGTTTGTAACATTAGAAGTAGCAGGGAGATATGAAACAGGAGGGGGACTTTCCACAGAAACAAATAGCAGGGCAGAACCAAGAAAAAAACACAAAAATGCTGGTTCACATTCAAAAGACAAAAATTTATTGAAGAAGAATCCATAGAGAATTTATGTGTCACCACAAACCCTATGTAAGATCTGTGGGAAAATACCCATCTGTGTTAAAAAAACTAAAATATCAGCTTCATTTTATTATTTTGTTGTTTTTACAATAAGCTGAATTTGTTTTAAGTAATATATGCCCTTACTGCTTCATTTTCTGAGCAAACAAATTATTCTGGCATTTTTGACAGGGAGCACCACTACATCTGAGAGCTGGAAATTTGTCTGTAACATCTATTTAAAGCACCTCTCTGAAGAACTAAGTGTCAAAAAACTCCTGTCCACCCTACTGTGTCTTTTAGTTGCAGCCATCTATCAGTGTTCATGTGCTCCAGAAAGGATTGCTCTTCACCAAAAGAAAGACAATGCAATGATTTGTCCTTCTGCAAGAGGACTTTTTGCCCCATCAGTTGCTGTACACAGCCTGAAACTGTAGCAGATGTTGTGGAGAGCAATATCCCATCTCCTTACTGTCAGTCAAGTTACTGTTTGAGAGATATTTGATTCTCAGGAACAGCCCAACAAAAGCAAAAAAATCAGTGAAATTCAGAAAGCAGCCATAAACTGCTTCTTTCATGTGGTCCAGCAAGAGCTTTCTCCAAGCTTCATGGGGAGCAACAACAGGACAAGAGAAGGAATGGCAAGAAATGTTCACTAGAACCCTTTCCAAACTCTGCACAGGTCAGATCCTTGTTTCAAAGTAAATGATCCTAAATTCTATCATACTACTGACTCTTCAGCCAAGATTCTGGCCAAATTCCCAAGGCAACATTAGGGCCTCCCTCCCTCCAAGGATTCAGCTCTGTACAAGTCCAAAATTCAGATGGGAATATGATTGTGGGGCACACCAGAATAGCCCCCCTCTTTGTCACTTTGTCTTTATCCTCTGAGAACATCTATGGGATGCACTAACACATCAGATGTGTTCAAAACAAATGGGTACTTTTAATTATAGAGAGATTTCCACAACAAAAAGTGGTTTTCCCAAATGGTGGGGACTGAGATATATTAAAATAGACCTCCTCAGTCTCTAGGCTGACAGAGTTAAGCTCTCAAATGTACCCTATAAGGTCTCCATCCTAACTCATGGTTAAATATCTGGGCCCTCTTGGTCTTTTTACCAGCAGGAGGGTTTTTGCTGGCACCACTCAGCTCCAGATGCATCCTTTTCTTTGTGAAGTAAAAGAAAAGAGCATTTCCTTTTTGTCAGTGAACAAGAATGATGAAATTAAGACTGACCTCAGAAGGATGCAAGAAACTCCCTTCTTCTCTCTTGTAGATATTAGAAGAGAACAGAGGAAACAGACAGAAATGTTTTTCCTGTTTGCATCACATGTGAGCTGTTTGGAAACCACTGGTAGCAAAAAGAAATCATTACAGGAGAAAAATGGCCAGAAACTCAACACTGGTATGTCTGAAGTGAGGACAAAAGTGATCTGGCAGTGAAATGCAAAGGAAAAATCTTCTGGTTATTAACTTGTGGAAAAACTGTCCAAAAATCACTGGAGGGGAAGGAAGTAACCTTCCTGACCAGTCCTCCAGATTAAGATAACTTCAGCCAAGACTGAAGAACATTGATTTTCACCATGTGATATGAGGTGGGGGCAACAGCCAGTCATCCTGCCTGAAGGCAGGAACTGGTAACACCTTGCTACAGAACACCCAGTAAAAGGCAAAGGGAGCGAGCCCTTAGATTTCAGTAGACTCCAGAGTTTGCATAAACAAATTCTTTATGAACTGAAAGAAGTGCCATTTTATTTATTGCCATCAGAAATCATTACTTTTAAATGGCTTTTACACTTACCAAATTTGTGCAATTATGCAGACTTATGCATTTACCATTTCCAGAGTCATTCTGAATTATTAGCATCACTTCTCTAATACATGCAATTGTTTTTGCCAGAAGGACACCATACCATTAATTCTGTACCCTCTGTAAATGCAGCAATTATCTACCAAACAGTTATTCTATGCCAAGCTTCAAGGATACTTTCACCTTCTCACCCCCTAGTACTGTTGCTGGGCAAAGGAGGAGAAGTCACAATTACCCTCTAGGGAGAGAGGGTCAAGAGGAGCCCCAGGACAAGTTCAACTTTCTTTAAAACAAAAAAACCAACACACACACAAGACCCAATAATAAATTACTATATGCAGACCTTTACTGACTGTATTATTTGCCATTAAATTCTGCACATTAGTTCCCATGAGTATAGCCTATAAAATTTTCAGATTAAATATTCAGTTTAGCAGGGCACATGCAAATTAATCAGCAGCAGTGTACCTCAGGTGCCAGCCTGGACCAGGCTCATGAGCTTTCTTGCTTATGTAAACTATATGTGGAAGAAAAGATGCAAGAGCTTGAGTAATAAACACTTGCTCTCCACTCAGAAGAGGAAAACTCTGAGATGGGTAAGAAACCTCTGTAGGAAAGGCCTTTCTCAATGGAGATGTCAGGAAAAGGGTCAGGGCTGCTCCCTGCTCAGATTTTTGTGTTGGAGAGGGTCCAGTGGTGCCAGTGAGCTCTGTCACAACACAGCCCAGTTCCCACAGAGCACAGGGACCCCTCTCTGCTCTGGGGGATGGGGTGGTAGCAGATCTCCCCAAGGAAGATCTGCCTTGTGCTGGGGCCATGGTCCAGGGGTGAGCAGCACAACCCATCTCTCCTGACAGGCCCTCAGGGGATCACAGAGTTGCCCATCAAGAGTCTGTTCTCAGATAGAGACATCTCCACATCCCTCTAGCAAAGGGTCCATTGGTTGTATTAAAAATGTGTGAGGAACCTTCTTTTCACATCAGTATTTTTGTGAGTCCTTTAAATACAGGCAATAAAAAGCCCATTTTTTTTTCATAAACAGATATTTTTGCTAAATGCAAATACATTACATTCAGCTTCTGCCCCTTTGAACTTAATCCTAACCTTAACTTTTTGAAAGATAAACCTGTTCAGTGGTTTGTTTAGGGTTTGGGTATTTTTCTGCTTGGAAGAGGCTAGGTCCTATTTAGGAGCCTAAATTAGCAAGGCTAGACTCAAACTTCTCCATCCAATAGTGGCACACAGACCCTTTATTTCCAAAAACCCCAAGACTCTGCCAAGAGACCATTGTGGCTATAGAAAATGAATTGAAGGCCAAGTCCCAGCTCCCCATCACTGCTTTTAGGATGTGCTGGTGCAGAGAAGAGAGCAATATGAGACTGAGCTGTGGTGAGAAAAGAGCCTTCCACCCTGGAGGTAAATAATGATGATCTTTAAAGTCCCTTCCAACCCAAATAATTTCATGATTCTGTGAATGCAAATTCAGAGAAGCTGCTCGTGTTGTCCCTGAACAGGAGGGCTGAATTCTTGTGCTGTCCTCCTCCTTTCCCCTCCCTTCATAATTTAAAATGAAATTAAAGCAATTATGAATATGTTGCATCTCATTTAAATAAGAACAGAACATTTGAAGCTCCCTCTCTGTGCAAGCAATGCAGCTAAGCCCCCATGCCCATGGCTTGTTAAATCAGATGCATTCATCCAGAAGACCCTCAGCATCTAAGACTTGAACTACAGTAACTTATTGGAGGTCTGCTCATGACTACAAGGATTTTACTCTGGAAATCTCAGAAATCTCATCATTCACAGTGAAAATGCTGACTAGAAATGCTGGAGTGAGTTTTGGGCAGCCTGCTGTCACTGCTAGCAGTGATTACAGACAGCCATCAGCACAGCATCAGTGTCTTACAAACAGATGTGCTGCCAACTTCTTAGCATGGTGTGTGTGAAAGGAGGATCACAGGTGAAAAGTGATTTAGAAAAAAAAGAGTTAATCTGGAAATACTCATTTTCATTTTTATTTGCTTACTCAATTTTCCATTTTAGCCTTAGGTTGCTGAAGTGTTTGAATTGCATTGTGGTATTCTGAGAGCATAATTTCTTTTGTAGAAATGCTGCCCCTGTGCTACAGACACCCTGATGTCATCCCTGGTATTAAACAAGCAGCCTCTCTGATACCTTCAGATGAAATAACCTGAAAGGAACTTTCTAAGGCAGCCAAAATGTTGGGGGCAAAGGGTTTTTCATCCTGGGAGAGAGGACTTTGCAGTTTATTGGCAGGGTTTTACATCCCACAGGAGAGGGAGATGAATCCAAGTCCATCAGAGGACCACCCCTGAGTCTCTGGTCTGTGTAGCTATGGCTCAGCTACATCTCAATCATCTCCATCCAAAAACCTCACAACACTGCCAGGACAGTGAACACCTAATGCCATTCATTTTTCAACAATTCATTAATTTTTTTTTCTGATGGGGCAGTAAACATTTATAGATATGTTTAATTTTTAGGCAGTTCCCACAGAAACCAAAAGAGCTGTTGTCACGAATGGAGTCACTCATCAAAATAAGGGTTTGCAGGATCAGTGTGTTAAGTTTCAATATTATTTTTTATTCATAGGGGTTTGTAAAATTCAAATGGGAAGCAGAAAGCAGCTTTTTTAAATAGCATGTGCTACATTTGTATCTAATGTTGCAGTGGGATGTATTTGTAGATTGATTTACCAAGTCCACTTAAAACCTCAAATCAAGCAATTTAATGCCTGCTCACTGCAATTTGCAAGCATGTGTAAATTATTTTTTAATCCAGTTTACACTTAACAGCTTTACCACAGTTGAGAGTCCCCTGCTGACCTCAGGGATTGAGCAGCAAAAGATCTACCCCTTAAACATCAAGGGAATTAAGAATTCCCCTACTGAACTAATATAGCAAATACTAATATTTAAGTATAATTAGAAAAGTTATAAGAGTTATAAAAGGAGCAACACACAGCAAAATCTGCAATGTACATTTCTATTGATTTATAAGGTTTTTCTCACTAGTTTCATGACATAAAGGACAGGTCCTGAATAACTAAGGCCAGTTTGGGCAAACTCATCTTTGCAAGGAAGGCCTCTGTAGCACTAATTGTTATGCCCAAGAGCATATTAAAATGTTATGCTCAAGAACATATTAAAATGGTTTTCCTTATTATTTTAAATCAATGCAGTTTGTTTTTCACCACCCTCACTAGCAAAATGCTTCTCACAGAGAGCAAGCCAAATGAACACCTGAACTCCAGGTGAACAATTGACCTTTTCAGTTTCATAAACAGAAGGTTATAAGTGATTGATTCATATTTATGTGTAAATGGTTGGTTTTGAGCAGTTTTCTTGCTTCACTTGTCTGAGCACTTTCCAAGTGAATCCATGGCTGAGTCCTGGGCCAGGACAAGAACCTCCAGAGGGGAGAATGGTGGAGCCTCCTGATTCAGCCCTGAGAAGTCCTTGAAAGTAGAGGACATAAAGTGGACACAGCCAAACCTTTCCACAATCACAGGAAAGGTGTGATTTCTAACTAAAACTAAAACCCACACAGAATCATAGAATCTTTAAGCTTGGAAAAGTCCTCTTTGGAGTGGAAAAGATCATTGAGTCCAGCCATTAACCTGACACTGCCAAGTCCACCACTAAACTCTGTATCTAAACACCACATCTGCATATTTTTGGAATATTTTCAGGGATGGTGACTCCACAGCTTCCCTGGGCAGCCTGACAGCTCTTTTGGTGGAGAAATTTTTCATAATATCCAATCTAAACCTCCCCTAGCATAACTTTAGTCAATTTTCTCTTGTCCTATTGCTTGTTACCTGTGAAAAAGAGCTGACCCACACTGATCTACAACCCTCTTTCAATGTTGTTCCTTACCTGGGGACAAAGGAGTTTGAGGGACTGAAGTTGGCCCCAGCAGAAGCAGTGCTGCTGTGAGCTGTTCCACCCAAATCCCTCTTTCCTTCTCCCTTCCTCCCCCTGATCACAAAGCCAGCAAAGGGAGGAGAGGAGAAAGCAAAGGGAGAGCCACAAAAGCAGAAATCCTGACCCCTCCATTGCCCTCTGCCAGCACAGTAGGCAGCTCCTCCAAGATATCTCCCACATCTGTACTGCAGATTTGGGGGGGTCTCTGTCAAGATATCTCCCACACCTGTACCTCAGATTTGGGGGGCCTCAGCCATCTCTGCTCCTCTCAGACCCCGTTCCTACCCACCAGCACTGACCAGATCATCCTCAGGCAGGTCCCCGCTGCTCAAGTTGCCAGAGGGCTGCTCCCCCTCCACCTGGGCATGCACCCATGGGTGCTGCAGGCTCATCCTCTGCTGCAGGACCTTTCCTTCAGGATGTGCTCAGCCCAAGCCTTTCCCCACCTGCTTGTGCTGAGGGTTGTTCCCAGACTTTCAGATGCCTCCTCCCTCTCTTCCTCTCCTCTCCCAGTCATCCTTCCCCCATTAGTGCCTGCTGCAGGGGATGGGAGCAGCATCCTTGAAAATGGAAAGTGGGGAGAGTGCTAATTGATGGGCTGCTGCAACCATTAGCCTCCTGTTAAAACTACTAGAGGGAGAGGCAAAAAAGAAACCATCAATAAATTTCCGGAGATGCATGTTCCCTTCCTAAATCCATCTTTGCTCATTCAAATCTGGGGCCATCAACTCTTACATCAGGTCTTGCTTAGGCAGAGCTGCTGCAGGATGCTCTGACACAGCACAGCACAGCCTAGGAGCAGCTGTCCTGCACACTGCAAGGAGGAAAAGGAATTTTCCAGATTTAAAGCTGCACCATAGTGATGGACAATCTGGAGCTTGCACTCGTACCCTGTGCTCAGCAGTGAAAGGGCAGATCACTGCCACTCCAGGGAGAAAGAAAGCCCTAAAAGTCTGGACACACATTCTGTTAACAGGTTAAAACCTTTCAGCCTTGTTGCCTTTAAGGCTGGAGCTCAGGCTATAACTCTTTAAAAATATAATGGGTTTTAACAGGGCTTAAGTA
Source organism: Peucedramus taeniatus (assembly GCA_013400575.1). Lineage (NCBI taxonomy): Eukaryota > Metazoa > Chordata > Aves > Passeriformes > Fringillidae > Peucedramus > Peucedramus taeniatus. The sequence continues at coordinate 16,772 of WBNO01030977.1, forward strand.
AGAGATTCTTTTTGCATCTCAGTCCCTATACATGCTAACATAAGCTAGTTAAAATAATCTTTACAAGATGCGTATTTAAGAATGAGAGAGACTTAAAAATTGCTCCAGAATCACTGTTTTTGTACCAATTTACATCCTAAAATACAAAAATTATGAAGTAGAAAAATACAGCTGCCTGATGGAATCAGTGACAGTTCCAGGAGCTCTTCCTGAAGAGAGCAAATTGCTCCAGCAATAAGCATTTTCCAGAACAAATTATAGGGATTTTTCAAAAAGGTATATTTGCTCCAAACACCCCTTCAAACACTTATCATGAAATGCCATAATAGGGTTTTATAGCTGTCATAATCTATTGGGTCAAAAACACATTAAAAAAACACAGATCTTAAACACTTACAGGTATGATGGATTACAATGGAGTGTCCTATTGAGTAAATAATGTCTGCTCTAAACTCTTTTCTGAATAAAGGCTTACACAAGAGAATCAGTGGCTTTGAAGTAGCCATTATGTACTTTCATACTGATTTCCATGTTTCCATGATGACTGCTTTACGTTTTTATTGCTAAGAAAACTCGGCACAGTGTTTTTCTCCAAGCTTGGGGCAAGTGTTAAACAGATATCTCTGCATCAGGAAGAACCATTACTAACAAGGTCTCAAAACAGCCCAGTACCTGAGATAAATATTATAACCCTCAGTCCTCACCACTATAACTCTCAGTACCTGAGATAAATATTATAACCCAGCATTCCCATCAAATACCATAATCTGTAATTTGCTCTATAATGACTGTAGGCAGATTTTTGAGCAAATGCACTCAGAATTGAGTACAGAAAGATTGATTGCTTATTGTTTCTGCTTTTTTTAACCCTATAATTCATTTCCCTGGGGTTGTTTTTCTGGTAAGTTTGGCTTTATGTCCTTATTGGGCTGAGTTGGCTGTATCTTCAGGAGTGTTTAGTAACCAGCCGCTTCTCCAGCAGGAGTGGATACCTGCCAAACACTTTGGAAGATTTAACTGTCAGTGATATATTCCAACCCTTTGGAGATCAGCATGAAACACAGGCCAGATCAGGAATTAGTTGAAAACAATGGGAGGCTTCCCATGGATGGCAGAAACCTCTGCAGAAAAAAAAATAAAAAGTGAAGTTTCCCTGACTTTTGCTGAAGGACATTCTATTTGCTGTGAAAAATGACAGATACTTTTCAAGCAGTGCTATCTTGGAGTGTATATAATATTTCAAAAATATCTTGAAAGCTTCATATTTTAATAAACAGTTCCTACATCCATTTTTTATTAATATGTTTTTAAAAGAGGAGCAGAGAATTAACAGTGTGAGTCAGATCATCAAGAAGGCATAAATCATCACAGCTCCACTGGTTTCAATTTATACTGCTTGTGAAAAAGACTCTCTATACCTTTCTGGAATCACAGAGTGAATTCATCATCCCCAAATAATTAAGGATTTAATTTAATTATCTGTTAATCTCTTCATTTTATGACTGGATTCTGAAGGATGGCAAGAGCTATGGAGAGCTTTTGCAAGGGATGTTAATGATAAGTACAGTGTAAATCATAATTTTGATATATCCATAAATACTGAGCAAGTTAATGTTGAGAGTTAAGTGGAGGAAGGGACTGTGTGCCATATCATAGATGTATAATCTCCTGCATAAATATATTATGGCTTATTATAAAAGCACACTCTGCATAATATAAGGTCTAACCCTTTTGGTTTCATCCCAACCATAAAAGCCCTCTTGGAAATTTTGATGTACTTCTATCCAGAATAGTTTGTAGTAGGAAAAAAAGGAAACAGTAATATTTAAAACTGACATCTGATTCTGCAGAAATTTAATTTTGAGCTATATTACCCTGAAATGCCAGGTTCCACAATGATGGAACAGGGACAAATGCTTTAGGGAGAAGAGCAGAAAATGCATCAATTAAAGGATGCCTAATAGCCTGCAGTTAAATAGCTTTCACAAATAGGAGGTAAAGGACAAAGTGTTCAGCTGCACAACAACAGACACAGCTATATGCAAATAAAATACTTCTATCCAAGAAGGACATTTTGTCTCTTACAACTAAACCACTCCCAGAGCCCATTTAAGCACCATGCTTTGACTACAGTAATTATCTCATGTCACTTAATATGATATAATATCTACTTATGCTTAATGGATCTGTTTTAATTTCTAAGGAAACTGCCTGTTTGCACAAATGAAACTTGTATGATGATTAAAATATAATTTTCACTCAGGCAATAACACTTTTCAACAAACAAAACCGTAAATAGAGATGTTACATCTATTTGAAGACAGACTTATAAATGTGAATGTCCTCTAGTACTCAATGCCCTGACTATAAATTGCTGTATATTATGGAAATTAACCATTTCTCATCATTGAATATCAAATGAAATGAATGAATATAAAACCTAAGTTAAAATAGTCAAATCAATGTTATCACTAAGCAAGTCAACTGAGCTTCAGATCAGGGAAAATACACATTATTTACCTAATAATGTAACATAATTTACATAATTAACTGATATCAGAGCCCCATCTGCTGAAAGCATCCAAACAGTTGTATTTAAAGACTTTTAAAATATTTTTAAATGGCTACTGTTTGCAGCAAATTTAACAATGAGATAAACTAACCCCAAACTTTACAAGGAAACCCAGTTCATGAGACATCAGAGATTCCAATCGCACTTGTTGCACCACATTAACTTCACATTTTTTAAAGAATCATTTCTTTAATTTCTCTTATTTCCAACCTATGAGACATGCAATTATTTATGAAGTAAATATGACACTCTATTATTATTTAATTTGATCACCATGCTAGATTCCAATGCTGCAAGAGCTTTAACCATGTCCCATTTAGTTCAGCTCTACAGTTTATACAAGCCTGAGGGAAAAAGAGGCTTGTTATTTTGTAATGCCTTTTTTATATTCATCCAACCTCAAATGGCATTTTTAAAGGCCACAGAGGAAATCAGTTTAGCTTGGTTTCCTCAAGAGCTCTTACTGTATAAATGTTGTTGTTGCAAATTCTCTGAAACTTTTCTCAAAAGTCAAATAAACTCGAATGCTTAATGTCTCGAGAAATTTGCGAAGATGCAGCTAATATGCAAAAATAAAAAAAGCATACAATCAAACCCTGCAATAAAAAGTCTGATCAAGCAACGTACATGCAGCCAGACAACTTGTCCACAAACACCAGAATCATCTGCTTGCAATTTATTTGCTACCATTGCAATCTTTCTAATAGATTGATGCATATTTTTCACTCACCCTCCATATTTTTTTAAATCTCTTCATTCTGGACAAATTGGTTTTGTTCATCTCTGAGGTCTGCAGATCAAATACATATCCTATATGGCTGTAGACATATTTTACAACGAGTCAGGAGCCTAAAACAGCAGAGTGATGGATATTCTTGAAAACAGAGGCACTCCCTGGCTTTTAATGCTGCTTCCAACAACCACACAGTTCACAGCTCAGCATAAAGTAACCAATAGCTGAACATAGGCATAAAAAAAAAAAAAAGAAAGCCAAAAATCCCTTCTTTGAGATGATATAGGAAGAAGTCTTGATCCATCCAATGCTTGATTTAGGTCAGTGAAAAAAAAAAGAGATGCTATTATGTCAGCCATCCAACTTTAAGATGACTTGTGAGCTGACAGTCATGGCACTTTAAAGCACCGTCATGATGAGTCTTTACAAAGGGATTGTTTTAATCCTATAGAAAAAAAAAAAAACATAAAAAAAAAGAAAAAACCCCAAGCTACTTAAGCAATATGGAAATCACATGATATTACAAAAATATCTTCAATATGCTGCAAGGGAATGAAGCTGAAAAATATCTCATGTAGTGTTTTCTGCTTTATTTCTGTGGTTTCTTAAGGGTGGAAGACTTGTATGATTGGGGGCATCTAGAGACCTGTCATTCCTCCTAAATTATTTTTAACTCTTTGTCTCTCTTTAAATAAAAATAAAATATCACATAAAATAGAAAACACCGAGATGTTAATTTTTAAGTTCCCTGAAAATCAGTTACTCACAAAATTGTACCAATTCTTTTATGAAGGAAAGATATCAGTGAGAGAATCTGCCCAGGAAGGAGATCCCATAGAAAATACTAACCATAAGAATTTTGATCACAGTTCATGCCATCCAGCTCATAGGACACATTAGAGAGAAAGACAATTTGGTTTTAATGTTCATACATCTGGGCTTCTTATGTTCCCTTTTATAATTTCAGGAAATGGGAAAGAAAGCAGAAAGAGTGTGAAATATCCCTCTCTGGTAAAACATAAAACCCCCTACCATATCTCGAATCCATTTCTGGAATGAGAAAATAAGTTTGTTTGACAAACACTGATTTATTACTGGCAGTTACAACTCCAAAGCTGATCTTCTGCACTGTGGGGGAGCATAACAAGCCACCTCTACAGATGTGACTACACAGGGGACACCCTTTTGAAGTGTCAGCTCTGACTGAAAGCCTGGGGGTGTAACCCAGGTGCTGGAAGGAACTTGTCCAGCAGAGTTATATGAGAGATCTGCTTTGAATATCAGTCAGGTGTTGTGACTGGCTCTCTCAATAAGAAAAGGGGTGGCGACCATGTTCTTATGTGACTGATGCTACTTTCTTTGTCCCATTGTGCTACCATACATATTCATCTCTGTGCTGCAGCAGCACAGAAGGAGGGAGCATCACAGCTCCTCTTCCCATCTTACAGCACAGTGTAAGTGTACTTGATCAGATTACACTGAATGAAAGACCACATTTGATATTCTGGTCAATACTCACCAGCCCTTATGAACCTTTTCTCTCCTTCTCCAAGCAGAAGCCTTGTGGGTCTGAACCTGTGATGCTCTAACTGTGCAAGGTGCCATTATGGTACAGCACCCACATGGGCATGTGCTTTGAACTGCAGTTTGGGACCTGACCCAGGCTTCCTAATGGTTGTGAGATGTTTCACTAAATGTAAAGATCCATTTCAAATGTGGATACCAAATTTAGTTGACGTTAAGATCTGTTATGTGCTAATAATGGAAATGACAGACTGGTCCTGTGGATCTACTTGATTATTTTAGCCTCACATTTAATATTAGAGTCCTAATGTTGTTCCATGAGGAGCATTCCCATTTATTTTAATGGCAGTGGAATCTGACCTTGGTTCAATAAAGAATAAAAGTGACTCATCTCATGTTTATCTGAAAGGACTAGCTACACCTCATTAAATTTCTTCATACCCCCTTAGTAATCAGCCTCTCAATTATCTAACAGCATTCCAAACTTTTTCAGACTTAATTTTCTGTCATTCTGGCAATACACCCTTAATCTGACTGCCATTGAAGAGATGGATAATAATATTCCAATTTTCTTTGCATTTATTGTTAGTCAGATTAGTTAATGATTAGTTAGATGTAAGAGAACATGTAGAAACCCTTCTTGATGTGATGCAATTAGTATTGAGGCCCCAAGCACTTCAGTCAATCTCAGTGCAGACAAGTGCTGCTCTGGGAGCACGTGCTCTGCCTGCAGGCACAGCTGTGTGACTTCTGCATGGAGCAAACCCAGAGTGACAGCTTTATGCTGACATGTGCCTGCCCACTATGAGCTGGGTCACTATCTGAGGGCTATTCTCCTCTTTTCTGTCTTTGTTCAGGCACCACTAGACACCCACAGATGAAAGTGCACTTTCCTGGACTCCAGTGATACCCAAAATGAAATGGAATCTCTCTCTGAAATGGTTCCTCTAACCAGTAGAAGAATGTGCTTTGTATTCTTTTGTCCTCAAAAGATGGGAATGAACTTCTGGCTTTCCATGCTGTAAGTGGAATTTTTCAGGAGAATCCTTTTGCTTGCTGTGACCAGGGCTGAAAAATAACACAACACATCCAGGACAAGGTCAAGCCAAACTCTGTCTTGTGGATTTCTCCTTCGTGGTTTTAATGTTATGGTCAGGAGAGAGGGAAAAATATTTCTTCTGAATTAAAACCATTGCAGGAACATTCAAAAATGCTTTCACCAAGTTTAGGGCTTTTGACGTTCTAATGTGCTGAAAAGTGGCTTTCAGCACATTTTTAACATGGTTTCATGATAAAATCCTAATTCAGAAATAAACTGCTATAGTTCATTCACTATACTCATTACTCTGACAGAAACACTTTAGAGAGCAACTTCTCTCTAGAGTCAGGAAGTCTGAAGCCCACAAATGTCAAAGCTCTGGAATTTCCCAGGTCTTGCTGACAAGGTGAGGGGGTTTGAGGAGGTTGGAGTAGAGCCCAGCTATTAATGACCAATCACTATTTCATGTCCTTCAACTCCTTTCCATAAACTCTGACCTCTAAATAAACCTCCTTACAGCAAATATAAGATGTAATTCCTGTTCTCTCTCCACTAAATCATAAAAATTCTCCTACATGACCTGCACTTTGGAAGAAACAGGTGAAGAAATGGAGACAAACACAGGTATAAAAAAAGTCATATTGATGTTTTCACAAAAAAGCAACATCAACTGCCAAATTTCCCACAAGTTCTTACAGATGATACTTCAGTATTAACTTTCTCCATTTGGCTGCCTTGGTGGGTTACACATTTGTGCCATCGAGCAATGGCTGCTGCTGTGGGTTTTGCTGCTTTGCTTCCAGTAAGGTGAGATGCTCAGCTTTTACCCAGTAATTTAGTTAAACATAATGGAATGAATGAAATCATCCCAGAATATTTACTGCAAGCTCAAAATCCCACCTCAGCTGCATTTACTGAGTGCAATAACACTGTGTGTGTTCCTGTAAGTATAATTTGGTTCCTATAGCAGCTCTCAAATTAACAGAAGAGGAAGAAGATTTGATTGCAGTAATCGATCACAGGATTATAAACCACCGGTGTGGAAGGTGGTGAAAACAAAATCTGCACTGCAAGGAGTTAGTGGCAAAGCCTTTGCTTTCCAGTAAAGGCTGAGAAATATTAGTAGGAAATCACAGAGTACTGCTGGCACCTCATTTGGATAGTGGGTACAATACTGGTCACTCATATTCATGAGAAATGAAAGCAAAACCAGAACAGATGCAAATAATGGCTGGCAAATGATTGGGGCAGTGGAGAAACTGAAACGTGGCAAAAACTACTGGAGCCTAATTAAAGCAAGGCTGCCATCTATAAATATACTGGGGAAGGAAGCAGAAAGGGGGAAGAGCTATTTAACCCCAGATTTAACACTGACACAGGGCAGATATGTATAAACTAGAAAGAACAAATGCAAGCTAAAAATCAAAAAACGGTTTGTGACCATCCAACTCTGGGTTATCTTCCTAATAAAAGCAGAAAGGAATAAATGTTACATGAATCTAAGATTATTGTTGAGTGGTTTATGAGGGGGACAGGATGACAGGGTGCCTTCATCATGAAATCCTGAAAAGCTGCTACCAATTTCCTGCTCTTCACAGCACTCTCCTGACAGAATTAGGCAAACACCTTTGCAAATTGGACCTGATGCTCAGCTGCACTGTGAGCACCAGCTGTGACCATTTTCTGCTCCTAGTGAAAACACACTGCCCCATGAAGTGGTCTTAGGACTGCTCTAACTTTCTCCATTTACCTATGTAAGTCCCTGGGTCCATTTGCACCAGGGCATTACCTGCTCACCAGGACATGATCTGATCATCCCCCTGCACTGGGGATCAGTCACAACAGCCAGATGCAGAATGTTCTGACAAGTAAAGAAAATATAAAAATCCAAACAAACAAAAGCTAACAAAAAGCTAACAAACAAAAGCTACAAAAGAGGAAAAATATGTCAATCTGCAGTCCTGTTGCTTCTGATGTCCTCAGCAGTGAAAGAAACAGAATCACACTGATTCCCATCACAGCTCATTAACTGACTCTGGAAATGGATATGGCACCCCAGAGCCACAGCCCAAACCAATGAACATGGAAAGTGAGATTCCAAACTCATGCAGAAAAAAAAACAGAGCAAAAATACTCCTTGTATTATTGCAGGAGAAATAACTGCTGGAAGTAAAAGGGGCAGAACAGGAACACCCAGCTCTCCATTTCATTTCATGAAGATCTTATAATGGCTTGGACATGTGTCAGTATAGCTGAGCTGTGATGAAAACAGGTGCAAACACAAGAGGCCACAGTGACAGAAAGATGGGGTGCCCAGCTCTGCCCACAGATAGTTGTGACTCATGGATAGAAGCCTGGAGAGAAGAATTTTCACACCTCCAGCTTTCCCCTATCTCTCCAGCCTGAGCTGCCCACTGTAACCTTCAAAGATGATGGCATCTTTTGGCCAAAATACAGAAAATAGATGTGTTCTATTCTTCCCTTGCCTCCAGAACTGCTTGTACTCATAAGTCTGCACTGATCCTGCTGCATGCTCAGGAGCAGGGAATTGGATGCCAAGCTTTGCCTGTTTTCAGCAGGGAGCTAAATCACCCCCAAACAATATTCTCCTGCTCCTCCTGCCACTATCAGGAGATTAAGGATAACATGCCCCTTGCTGTCCCACACTGCCCACGTGAGCCACACAGATGTCTGAACACAAACTCCTGCTCACTTTATTTCATCAGCAGACAAACCCAGGAGACACTTTTAATGAAGCTCCTCCCTCGAGTATGTAGCACACTGCAGTGCGAGGCCACCTCGGTTTTGGCAATAAAACATTGTGAGGTGGATCAGAAAATTCATCTTTTTTTACCAGGTTATCTTTAGGGCAGGTCAGTTCACTGATCAGCACTCTGATCTGGCTCACAGCAGGCCACTGTGTACAAGCCATTGTGTTGGCAGGCTGAGGACAAGCAGCTCCCTTCTCTGGCACTGCCTTCCAGCCCCTCATGCTGGGAGTTTCACTGAGCTCCTGAGCCTGAACACTGCTTCATGGAAACACCAGCCCTCACAGGGCAAGGGGTCAGCTGTTTGCAAGCAAAAAGCACTGGGAAGAAGTCACAATGCAGCAGTGTGAGAGTACGGAAGATCATTAGCAGCAGGAAATAATGTCTATTTAATGATCTCTACTATTTGCATATATATTAACTCAAATGAATGCTTCAGCCACATCCATGCACTGTGCTAGAGAAATATGGAGGGAGAAAAAAGGTCTTTTTTCATATATAAGTGCACATTGGCAGGCATGGAGCCTTTGCAAACTGCAGCACCTATTTCTGCTTAGTTATTCCGAGTCACACTCAGTGGCTGATTTCCAGCCTGCAGGAGATGGAAGAGAGAAGGCTTGAAAGCAGCATGGGCTTCTGGTGGAACAAGATAATCTGAGACAACCTGCCATCCCCACTGTCTGTCACTAAAAGGCCCCATTTGTTATAGATTTTCTACTTTTTGCAAGCAGTGTCTTCATCAAACTCAGCTACACAGATTTTAGGATCCCAGTATGAGGCATTTAACAGGTTCTCTTTCCTTCCACTGCATGTGTTCTGTGTCTCAGCTTGTATAAAAGCTGTAGAGAAGAAAAAGCAACATTGTCCCATTTCCACCAACGTGTTTAGACCACGGCACATGAGATATCAAACATCTTCACAGAGATTCAGCACCAAAAGTCAAGACCTTACTCATATTGAAGGTACAACCAGACAGAAATTAAATAGGGTTTTTTATTAAACTGTGATTTCTAAATAAACTACCTGAAAATTCCAATCTCACCTACATGGCAGATTCACAGCAACATCTGCTCCTGATTTGCACCACTGGGTTGACTGTGAAGTCCTGACTCCTTGACCAGCAGCACTGATGATCTGTGACATGCTGTGCATGTCTTGGACTTTGGTCTGCAGCAAAAGAGACTTAGGACTTTGAGGTCTTCTTTCCTCTTTAAGGGACATTTGGACGAACCCCTCTTCTTGATTGGGAGCAAGAGGGCTAAGAAAAGGAGTAGGACAGAGAAGTGGACAGATAGAAACACAAAAAACAGTCAAATCAACCCTCCTGCAAGGCCAAATTTATTAAAATTGTCAAATATGAATAGATGAGAGATCTGGGATCCATGGGAAGATGCACTGGTCAGAGTTACCAGATCTCTCTGAGCATCTTCTCTCTCCAGGCACCCTGCAGCTGGGGCAGCCCAGCTAAGCAGAAGCTTTCAGGGCAAGCAGCTCCAGGGCTGTCCTCCACTGAGTTTTGGGAGTTTGGCAGCTCACTGTAAACCTCTTCTACATAGAACAAATTACAGTAAATTATATTACATCCTGTTGTAAGAAAGTCCTGATTCTCTGGAATTAAATTAAAACAAATCCATTTACAAAGTAGGATTAAAGGGTTAAGCAGTTTCTGTCAGATGTTTTTCCAGCCCTAGTTTAGAAACTTCCACTGATGGAGATCTGACAACCTTTGAAGGCAATCTAGCCCAGCTACTACAGCTGGAAAGTTAAATTTCCAAGCTCATTATTCTATGCCATATCCACATCAAGACCTAAGGATAGTTTTCCTCTTTGTCATTACTCTAGAGACAAATAAAAAATGTCACTGTGTGTCCCTGTGACGAGAGGCATTAAACAGTACCTGGGTTTATGCTTTAAAAATTAATTTTCCATCTATGGTGTAGATTCATTCTCAGGCTTAATAGATGTTATTTTATAGAGAGAGTTTCTATTTCTCTCCCTTATTAGATACAGATAAAATTGTCTACCTTGTATTTAATGGTGCATTGCACTCTGGATAAGTGTGTTTTGTCTTTCTAAATTGTGTTGCTCTCTGACATTGATTGGTGATATAACACTGTGCCTTGAAGATTTCTGCTTTTGTTTATCTACCCTGTGTATTCCTGGGTTGTTAGGAATAATAATGGTTCACCAGCCCTGGTATTATTTTCACTACAGTTTCTCAGGCACCTAAAGTCAGCTTGTCCCCAGTCACTGTAGGCAAAAAAACATAACATGAAATGCCAACAAATTAGGTTTAAAGAAAATACACAGAATGCTATTTTCTACCTCTAAGAATACCTGTATTGTATTTCTATAGAATACCTGTATTCTGTATTCTGTATACCTGTATTTTTGAATACCTGTATTCTGAATACCTGTATTTTTGATAAACAAATATTGAATTATAAACAACATGAAATATAAATCAATTAGGACAGACACAGATGTAGTGACTTTCAAAGATACCAGGCATGGGGAGGACAAGCCACTCCCTATATCCAGTGATTGTGCTGCCATTCCCTCAGGTTTTTCCTCCTTCAAAGGACAAACTCTACAGGGGAAGTAAAACCCAGCCACTGCCCCTGTTCAGACAGATTTTTTTTTATCTGAAGTCCCCACCAAGGTGACCAATTAATGTTAATCCAGAGGGCATTTTTTGTGATCAACCATTAGTGATGCAATCAACCCATTCATGGCCATCTACTGCCAACACATTTGGGTCATTATGAAGATGGATCATTTTGAGCTGCTAGTTAGAGGGGAAAAGCTTCTTATCCCAGTCCCATAATAATTCAGACTCTGTTAGATGTAATTACTGCTGGGCAATAAGGGAGGCTAAGGAAAGGGACAGGCTGAAATATGTCCTCAAGAGCCTTAAATGCTTTGGATCTTAATTCCTTAAAGCCCCTTATCATTCTAAAAATATTAGCTTTGCCTCCAAAGGTGGGACTCAGGGTGAAACACAGACATGTGAGGTCTGAGCAAAACCACCCTGGACACCTTTGGAAGTCAATGGAGCTCAAGTCTGTGAAGCCACAGGCTCCTGAAGGAGGCATCTAAACCCAGACAGAAGAGGCAGGACCTGGAAGTGCCATTATTGCTCTTTGGATTATAAAGGGATTTTAAGGTGACTGGATCAGATGGAAATGTATTTGCTTCATTAAAACAAATCCTGCCCTGTGAGCCTCTTGAGCGACTTTTCCCCACCTCTGATAAAATCCTTCCCATTGCAACCCTTGGACATTTTTTGCACTCAAGTAAGCAGGATTGGTGTGTGCATCTGGATGCAGGTGAGCACACCAGGACAGGAGGGATGATTAATGTGCCCAGGGCTGGGTACCAGCAGATACCAGTGTCCCACAGGGAAGTGCATTTCTTTGCTCTATTTACTAGGAAAGCAGAAATGCTGGCAGGCTCCTTCTGCCACTAGATTTCCAAGCAGCTGCCCAATGACCACGTTAGTGGCTGGTTAGGGCACTTATAGCATTCTCTAAATGTTTAATATTTTATTCCTCCCTTGAAGCATCTGGTGTAAGTCACTTCTGCAAACAGAATGTTGGACCAGATGGAGCATTAGTCTGTGACATTCTGATCTGGTAATTCCTATGTTAATTTTTATGACAATTTAGATGGGCATTGGCCACAGGGCCCAATCTGAGTCAATTTATTATAGGAAAATTCTCTTTTTTTTCCCTTTTCCTTTTCTGTTGAAAAGTTGGGGTTTTGTTTTGTTTGTTTGTTTGTTTGTTTTTAATGTTGATTTTCACAGTGCAGAATCTGTGGAGAAAAAAGAGGCATTGCAGATTTCAGGAGTTAAGAGGTGGGCTCCCACTGCTGCCTCAGATACAGAATGAAAAGGGGAACATTTTTTACAGTTGTTACTGCAGATTTGGCAGATGTCTTTTCAACTATTTAGGAGCTTAAGTAGTGTGTGATATGCACCAGTAAATGCAGCATTTAGTGGTATTACAGTCAGCATTATAAAGAGGCCTAAAGGTTCCCTTATGAACCCCAGTTGTGTTGGCTTAGAAGGATACAGAAAAAAAGTCTATGATTACAACATGTTACATTTTCAGAAATTATCAATAATTCTGAGCATACCAGATTCCTAAAGACCCAGCACAAGTGATCATAAAGGGAACTGATTTTCACCACAATTCTGAATATCAGAGTTCTTTCCATGTTACACTCAAGAATAAAGGCATCCCAAACTATCAGGCACCATCAAAATGCCACTCTAAGATACAGAAATCTGCTTTAAACTGCACAAACACAGGTTATGCTGTGCCTCCACTTAAAGACAGTTTGATTGATCAATGTCAGCTATGAATAATACTGACAATTTTATAGTCACATAATTTTCTCTAATTAAACCTCCAGCTTCTATCTAGGTACTTCTCCCTTATGTTGTTTGTGCTTATACATCCTTGTGATGCCAAGCTGTGAAAAATTATATGGGTCTTTTCACTGTTCTTTTCTTACATTAATGTATTAATTCCAAAAACATAGAGCAGAAATATGAACAAAAAGATTCATGACTACATTTCAGTGTGGGTAGATGTGAGTCCTTGCAGGCATTTTAGAGATTAGCAGTGCAACAAATTATTAGTTCCTCTAAATATCTGGTTCTGGCTAAAGAAACTAATCATATAAAATGGAATCATTAGCCTTTGGCAACCTGCCTCAGTTCCTGTTAGAACTGGCTGGTACAAGATGAGAAATTGAATGAGGTGGTTTGGATATTTTTTCTTTTTTAATAGCACAGGAATGTAGAAAAATTTTGCCCATTAATTTTCATGTACTGAATAAGGCCTGAAAACATCCAGTAAAAATAGATCTGTTGTTTTCCAGTTGTGTTCATGAAGGATTCCTTGTCTCTTTATGGCCATTTAAAATACACACTGTGATTGCACTTAGAGGTTAATGGGAAATTTCATGTCATTTTTGTCAAGGTTTTGTTCCTTTAAGTTACAGTGATAAAATGGCAAGGTGGTGACTTTTCCAATGAGATTCTCAGGGCTGCACCAGCAATCACACTCTCATCACTGCTTCAATGGAGTTTTCCTCATAAACTTATTCTGGGGTGGGTTTGTACCAATGAGGCATGGCATGGAGCAGAGAGGGGCAAAGCTGCACCATCACTGGTGCCATCAGCCTAAGGTACAGCAGAGCACCCTGGGGCAACCTGAGGCAAATGCTCCCCTTGCTCATAACCCCAGAGCCCAGAAAACCAAGATTTAGGGACAAGAGGGTCCTGCCATTTCCTGTCACCCTATGAAAGTGGGACTTGTAGCTCAGAGAGCTCAGAGCAAAATTTCCTGCTGAAATGCTTCTTTTTCAGCTCACCCCTCACATCTGTGTGACCTTCTTTCCAAAACAAGCCTTTGCCAGAATTGTTTTTCTGCTTCACAATAGAAACCAGTTGGGCTAAACCCAGTCCTGTGAGAGTGCATCTGCACAGGAAGTCCTGAGAGGGGGAATGGCCTGGGAATGGGACTGCTTATCTCAAAAATGTCACTTGGAGAATTTTTTCCTGTTACCTGCTTAGCCAAGTATCTGATTTACACTGAATTAATAATTTGATTGCATTTTTTCACATTAAAGAATTAAACAGCTTGAGATAAAAGCCTGAATGAATGCAGTCTCATACAGTAAGTTCACAGAGTCCACAGCAAGCCCCCACATCAGCAGTGGATGCAGAAGGGTCAGAGGATGCAAAGGCACTTGGAGCCTGTATTTCACACCATCACAAGATCATAGAATCAGTAAGACTGGAAAAAAATCTGCAATATCATCAAGTCCAACCCTCAACCAAATACCACCATGACCACCAAACCAGAGCACAAAGTGCCACTTCCTTTTGTGTTCTGAACACTTCCAGGAATGGTGACTCCACCCCTTCCCTGGGGAACCTGTCCCAATGGGCTCTTTCTGTACCAGGGAGCATGGAAAATTCAGTTCTAGGACTTTCTACAAAATATGGCCCAAATTTGCTGGTGGCCTCATCACGTCACCCAGTATCTCCCCAAAACCACCCCTGCAGCACCAACACACTGCACAGGGCAGTAGAACCAGGGCAGCAGCACAAGGCTGCAGTGCCTGATGGCAGCAGCCAACCTGCCAGGAGTGCTGCTCCTGGGGACATCAAAGGCCAGGCTGGGATGTGCTGAGCTCCTCCTGGAGGCACAGGATCATCCAGCTGCCTCTACCTGAGCCACCCCACGGAGCTGGGAGGGCGAGGAGGCTGAGAGAGAAGGAATTTATAAGTAGGGATAGGAAGGCGAGCCTGGAGGTGAAAGATATGGGATAAGAAAGATCCTCTTAGAGCACAACTGAAAAGATTGAAGGCCAGGGAAGAAAGAAACAGAGAATCTCAAGGAAACAGTGATAAAGCAGCCTGGTGAGAAGGATGTGAATAAGAGAAGGTTACGGGAGCAGGAGGTTGCTGAAAGGCAAAGAGAGGTGCCAAGAGGAAAGATACCTGGTCCTGACAAAGTGGGAACAGACAGAAGGAATGTTGTTATCTGGGGCACAGTAGCTCCCAGAATAGAATATGATCTTCTCCCTTATTTGGAGTAGGAAATGACAATTCCTACCTGTAGACATGTTTTAACAACTTTCACATTTTTTTCCTTTATTTCCCCCTGTTGCCTCCATCAAAACCTTCAACTGTCTGAAGTCACATTAAATAAGTTCTAATATTCACAGGGAAGAGTCATCATTTTTGTGGGGGGTAAAGCACATTTGTGACATTGCCTTCACCTGCACAATGGTGTGAGATGAGATTTGTCCTCTGAGCTGAAGTGGTTGTGAAGGTCATCAAAGTTCAAGGAGCAATATATTAGTTGGCAAGGGCTGCTTTGGAAGAGTTCTGGCTCTTTTGTCAAGACAGATGATTTTTCTGAACTGATTTCTGAAAGGAATAAGACTTTGAGAAAATCATTAATTCCATCCTAAATACAATAACGAGGAAGAAAGAAACAGCAACATCCTGCTGAGTTCTCTAAAAAAAATGCATTTCATTTTTCTTAAAAATTACTATCAGAAGCATTGTTGGGCAATATTCACCCCTTCTGCTGATTTTTACAGGTGTCTAAATTTGGATGCAATCTATCAATAAATAAGTAGAATGATTAAAAAGAGGTTCCTTGTTGGGTTTCCCAGCCTGTTTGTTTCATTGAAGATGCCTCTGTTTTGTTACTACTGGAATTAGGTGAACTAGAACAAGATTTTCTCTCTATCAGAGAGAACATTGAAGTGTATCACCAATCCAGGCACCTTGCAGTGAGAAAGAGGATCCCAAGAGAGATCAGTTTTATCTTTGGAAACTCTCTCCCACACTGCTCTCTCCCCACAAGTGATAAGTTTTGGAATGGCTCAAAAAAATGTGGGATATCTGTGCTGTGTTTAAGCCCCTAATTTATAATGCATGCAAACTACTGGACAAACAAATATCTGCTTTTTAGGTCTGGTTGCATCTATCAGACCCCAGTCTGGATCCTGAGGCAGCCATCAGATCTGAAGTGTTTTTCCCATCCTTTGAGAAGGAAATTAAAGTTTTTAAAACTAAAACAGGCTGATGAAGAAAATAACCTATTTTGTAAGTATGTCAGTCAAGAGGAAAATCAGGCAAAAAATATTTATGTTTCTTCAGAAGAACTGTGTTAACACTTTCAGTGAAATTAAAAGAAGGAGAAATATGACAGAGCAGCAAAACTTGAAGAGCTGATATTAATGACTCTGCCTCTTGTAATGATCAGAGGGAGCTGTCTAGACCAGGAGACCTATTAAGTCTTTGAGAATAAGCAACACCTCATTTGGAGAGTGAGAGGTTCAATTAAATAATCTGAGTGAGTTTTTGGAAGTTTGGCCAAGGCAGCTTATCTATGGGAGGCTGCCTCTGAAATGAGCCTCCAGGCCCCAGTGGAATGTGCTTGGCTAAAAGGTAGCAAATTCCATCAAAATCATTAATGATGTTACTTTCTGAATTCTGGAGTGCAGAGGATAGCCCTGGGCTCAGGAGGGCCAGTGATGAGATGAGCTGAAATAAAGTACTGAGACTGTCAGAACTCAGTCAAGCTTCTAAAAATAGTGCTCAGTGTTTTATTCATGTGGGTAAATTACTTAATTTCAAGTCCCTTCATGGTGTGCAACTCCCAGTAAGGCTGGGATTGGCCTTCTGCCATACAAATGACCCTTGTCAGGTCATTTGAGGCTTGGGAAGAAATCAGTGAGAAGTAGCTCTGAAGGGAAACTGAGGCAGAGGGAACTGCAGACAGGGTGACAGCAGAGAGTGCAGAATAACCATTTGATGTACTTTCAACACTGACTCTTTAAGAACACTTATTTATTCTAAAAATAGGTAATTTTTTTTTACAAATTCTTGATTTACATTTTCCTTTTCTTCCCCCTCATGTTCAGGTGTTA
This sequence comes from Peucedramus taeniatus, assembly GCA_013400575.1. Taxonomy (NCBI): domain Eukaryota; kingdom Metazoa; phylum Chordata; class Aves; order Passeriformes; family Fringillidae; genus Peucedramus; species Peucedramus taeniatus. The sequence continues at coordinate 33,874 of WBNO01030977.1, forward strand.
TTTTCCTGTGTATACTTGATGTATGAATTAGATCCATTTAGCAAGAGATTTTTTTAAAATCTATTTCTGAGGGTACATGCAGCAAGTCAACTTCTGTACCTATGCCCAGGAGTCCCTTTTTGCCAGTTACTTAGAGAGTTCACCTGGCCACCCAATAAAGTCAAATGCTATAAATTGATTGGCACAATGGCAGGTCTATGTACATTTTGAAAGATTCTTTCAAGTTTGATGTGAGGGAAGAGTGAGAGAGCTCATTCTCACACGTGCCAGGCTATAACCTGTTGGTTACACATCTTTCATGTTAGCTACAGTTCCTTGTGTTCATATTTATCCCTTGTAGAGCAGTTTTTTAAAAGTCTTTCCAATATTATTCACTAGACAGACAAGAGAGGCTAGAGGGACTCTTTGTTTTTTCATTTGACTTTTTGCTTTTAAAATTTTACTGCATTTTGCCCTAGGAACTCCACTGTCATCAGGATGCTCTTGAATTAGGGGCACTAGGGAATCTCTTTGAGTTTGAATTTTCAAAGGCCACCAGCTCTACTGTGCTTATTTTTTGCCTTTTTTCACTAATAATTGCACAAGAGTTCTACAGATTCAATGAAAAAGAATCACATTCTCCTGTTTTCTTCAATATCAGTGAAGCAATCATGTGAGCTGTTAAAAACAAATCCCTCTTAATATGGGTTTCAGTCTTGGAAAAGAGTGAATGCTCTGAGGAAGAATGGGTTAATAAAACCATTTTAAACAAAGAGAAGCACAAAAAAAAAAAAAAAGGAGCAACCAGCAGAAATGGGATGGAATTAACCCTGGACCTCAACTCACCAGAGGGAAAAATATTTCCATGGTAAGAATAATCTGTATTTCAGGCTGTAGAATAACCTTCCAGTGCATTCACACAAAACAACACTTCAACAGAACTGGACAAGACATTGCACAGCAAAGGATACACAAACTGGATAATCTAATAGATATTTTCCAATTCCAATGCATGATGGTTTTGGAAAAGGAAAAAAACCCCAATTGCTACAGCAAATACAATAAATCTCTTACAATATCAAGCAATAAAGCAGCAATTACTAAAGGTCATGCCTGTAATTAAACAGCATTATTTATTTTATTGCCAGTGCCTCATTTTCTATTAAGTTAGATGCTAACCCAGTTAAGCTAACAGGCACACTTACTTCTACATTTTTTTTTAAATCTTTGAGAAACTTTACTGCTGGAGAGTTGTGTCTCTTTCGTTCATGCAATGGTTAGAATTGGCACCTTTTCATACAAGTATAACAGTACATAATGCCTACCATTTTCTTCAATCTCAAGGTTAAAATTAATTTTTAATGCTTGCCTTGTCGTATTTCCAGCTGTATTCATTCATTTTTTCAGTGTAGGCTCACTCATCTGAATCCTACTTGCTTGCCAAGTTCTCTAAGTCACATTTTGTTAATGCATCTCATCTACTACTGAAAGTACAAAACAATATCATTATGCTATTTGCTTCTGTTTAAATTCCTTCATTTTAAAAATTGGGATGGGGACAATTTTCCACTTGGTGATGTGTGAATACTCACTAGCAGATTTTATTATTTTGTCAAATATTACTTCTGACAATCACATTTGTGCTACTATTCCTCAGCATTTTGATTTCCAACTCCATACTGGTTTTTTTTATCCTTTGTTTCCATAAGGTGTAATTACAGGTGTACCTGGAGTTTTGCCCTACTTCTCCAAAGGTAATTTCTGTGCATGAAATTCACATCCTCAACTTCCCATTAAAGGCTGATCAGGATAAAAGTCATTAAAAGCTCCTTATGTAGAAAAGCCTGAGCTAGGATGGAAAATAAGAAGGAAAGGAGTGGAATGGCTGGAGGCCATGAGTGCTACAATGGGAGACACACAAACCACAAAGCTCCATGGCCAAGGCACCCGTGGCTCTGCTCAGACCCAGCAGCAGGGCTCTAAAGAGGCTGTCACAGGGCTGATCCTGCCCTGCCTTTGGACCTGGGAGCTTGCTCAGCCTTCCCTGTGTTTAGCCCAGTTATCTGCAAGCAGAACTGATCCAAAGTGAGGATCACCAAGCAGTTCCTCACCCAGTTTAATATCCAGCAGTTTGGATGCTGAGTGAGCACAGAGATTTCCTACAGGCATTACAAACCAAATTCTTCCCAGAACTGCAGTCCTGAGCCAACCTGTGAGGCACAGAATGGCCTTGTGGCCTTTTCCACAAAATACAATAATTTACAGTCATCCCATTCAAAATGTTTTCTAAGTGGTCTCCAGCCACAGTGGATTTAGGTTTATTATCTAAAAAAACATACTGAGCACACTGAAACACTGGATTCTCAGGGAGTTGGCTACAGGGGCAGAAAGTCATCATAGAGGGAGAGATCCAAAAGTGTCAAAGGTGATGAGAAGAGAGATGAGGCTGGAGAGGTGGCACAAACACACTCAGGCAGTGCAGCCTCAGAGCCAGACAAAGCTGGGGATGGAGTCTCAGGTTACAGTTCTACTATCAGGGTGGCCTTAAGCAATTTTTCTATTTATTTTATGAAAAAGGAAAAGTCCTACTCTGCCACATAAGGCACTGTGACACTCAGCTGAGCAGATTTCAGACATGGAATTGGGAATTCCTGGTAGCTGTGAGCTGGGCTCCTTCTAGGCCAGGCAGGAGAATTGCTCAGTTCCCAGCACAGCAGAAATTGCAGCATTACACAGCTTTTAGTTACATCAAGAACTGCAAAGATGATGACTATTATTCTAAGCTATAGAAAAGCCTCCCCTATTTCAAATGTTTATCTCAGCTAAACAGAATGCTTTGAAGTCTTTGAAACCCTATTTCTCAGCTAAACCATGCAGGCTTTCAAAGGTATCTATGGACTCAGGAAAGAGAAGAAAATGACAGATCTGAGCCCCATCTCTGCTTTTCAACATTCACCCTGTGCAATAGATTTAAACAAGTTGGAGGATCCAGGACAGCTCAAGAGTTCAAGTTTTGCAACTTGAAATTCCAGTGCATTGTCCTTCTATCTCCTATCTGCATTTCAAATTGTATTTACCAAGTACTTAAAATTTTTCTTTATAACAGGTTATTAATCTGACACATGATTTTGCAACACTTGTGCATTCAAATTCCTGCATAGTTTAGCAGATACATCTGACCTTGCTATTATCCTTCCTTTAGGAGATTTATACAGCATTCCTGCTTTGGAAAGATCATTAATTAGCATGCCAATAGAAAAAATGAAATTGCCTGCCATCTCCTATGTAAATGCTTTCCCATCTGTTCCTTTCTCATTTCCTCTGCACAGACTCTAGCAAAGGTAGTTTTAGTTTTTATACTGCTCTTAGAAAATAGTGCATTCATTGTTTTGCAATTTAAATCTGTTAAATGGTGTTGCATTGTGAAATGTGGCTCTATTAAAGTAATATATGGACTCATGCAGTCTCTCAGTATCTGAGCAACCTTCCAGCAAATTTGGTGGATGTCCTTTCCTTGATACCTATTAATTCAGCTTAAGTTCTAAAGAGTCAGTTTTATACTTTTGCATCCAAGTCTGCTACTAATAATAATTGTTTTAAAAATTACTCCATTTATTAATTAATATCAAGTTATAGCAGGATTCCTGTAACAGCCCAGTGAACTCCTCAGAGGTTTCCACAAATCACTGTAACAGTCCACAGCTCTTAGTACTGCTGTGATAACAGAATTACAGTCTCAGGTCCAGACCAGTGGGCTGTGTATTCCTCCAGTATGCACTGAGCTCTCACTTCCCAAACCAAACCATTGGCTCTCAAACCATCAGGAGCTCATGCAACACCCACAAGAGCTCTTGCACAACATAAAGGCCAAAGGTTTCCATCCCTGTTCCTAACTGCTGTTCTCCACCAGCAAGGGAAGAAACCCACAAGGATCATCCAGTGCAACTCCTGGCCCTGCACAGGACACCCCAAGAGCCACAAGAGTCTGAGAGCATTGTTCAAACACTTCTTGAGCTCTGGTTGAGCAGGTTTGATGCAGTGACCACTGCCCTGGGGAGCCTGTTCAGTGCCCAACCACACTCTGGGCAAAAAAACTCTTTCTCACATCCAACCTAAACCATAACTTCAGGCCATTCCCTCAGGTTCTGTCACTGGTCACACAGAGCTGAGATCAGTGTCTGTCCCTCCTCTTCCCCTCACAAGGAAGTTGTAACTGCACTGAGGTCTCCCCTCAGTCTCCTCCAGGATGAACAGACCAAGTGACCTCAGCCATTCCTCATATGGCTTCCCCTCAATGACTATTTTGTATTTTCTCTAGAAAACAGACTTATTTTTCAGGGGCATGGAAGAGAGGGGACCAACACAATACCATTACATTTAAAAGCTCTGATTTTTAACTAGAACATTATTGTCAATGTTTCTGATTTGGAAACTCAAGATTTTATTTGACTGCTTGTCACTTCCCACCTGGGCAATGAAGCCTTGCATGATCACCACTGTAGGTTGCAGTGTGCAGGACACATTGTGTGCTGTGTCTTTGCTTTATGTTTCCTCTTTATTGCAGGTTGAAAACACTTTCCTGCTCATTTGTGTTCAAGAAAGTTTTGCACCACATATCCAATGAATTTTCTGGACATGGAATTTTAAAAAGTAATTAGCCAAATATATTACTAAGTTGTCTTACTCATAAATATCAAATAGCAACATAAAAGAAGCATATGCTGTTGTGGTTCTCCAACTGGATGCCAGATGGCAATACTAAGATTCAGACAGAATCTGTGTTAGTCAGTTGGGAATAAACCACCACTCAGATAACTTTTTCTTTGCAATAGGAAACACAATTTCAAGAAAAATCCACATTTTCCTTGTGTCTTTCAGCTCACATATTTTAGTTTTTCATAAGAGCACTATTGAAAGAGACATTTAGATTTGTCAAAGTAAGAACAAACATCTTCATCTGAGTTAAACTGTCAGGATGAGGACAGAGCAGGGTGCAGTTGTCACAGGTCAGATGTCCAGGGTCCCCATTTGCATTGCAGACCTGGTTCCCAGGTGTCACAGCCTTTTCTGAGGTGGATGTGACAGAAAACCCAGCTGGCACCACTCTGTGTGTCCTGGATGCACCAGGGATGTGTCTGGCTGTGAGACTGAGCACACAGAACCTGTACAATAACATGTTTGAATGACCCATCATCATTCACTCCAGCATCTGAAAAAAAAATCTGGTTTAAGGGCACTGAGATATTTCCCTTCAGCCAAACAAAATGTCTTGCAGGTCAAATCAGAAATATCAGAGATTCTGATTTTCCAGCCAGGTGTATAGCACTGCCAAGGGAATGGGAAGATTCTCTGGTGTTTATATCTCCAGGTAAGACAGAATGTCTTCTTGGATGACAAACTGCAAGAATTGAAGGGTTTGACCCAGAGACAGGTGAAATAAAAGAGGAAAAAAAAGTTACATGATCCTGTGGTCTTTTGTGAATGTTAATCTTATAAAAAATAGGAACTTGAAAAGCACTGCACTTCAAAATATGTGAAAAACAGGAACCACAAATAACCTGCAGGGGAAGACAATGTTTTTTAATGAGGTTTACTAAGCTTATTCCAGGTTGATATGTGGAAAATGCAGTGACAAGGCTCCCAGGCTTTGATCACAAATGTGACACCTCCTGGCCAGACAGCTTATCTTGTCTGGTAGCTGGCTCATTAAGCTACTCACCACCACACTGTCTGAACCCAAATTTAAGTTCTTAAAATTATTGGGCAAAGTTATGGATTTGGATTGTTTTGTAACTTCAGCTCAGCACAATCTCTTCATGTGTTGAAAACAATTCAATGATTTTGAGTTTCCTGCCATTCGGAATTTGCTGCAGAGTTTGTGCATTGCTTTGTTTGCCTTTCCCTGTACAATCTCTGCTTCTTCTTGCAGGTAACACCTTCCTAAAAGTTTAATATCTCACTCAAGTTCATTTTTAACTTCTTCAAAGCTCTGCTTTTCCAGACTGAAGAGGGGAGCTCTACCAGCCCCCCACACAATGTCACACCAGGTTTCTCCTCTTTCTTATCAGGATTACAAGGAAGGTACTTTCTGCTGCTGTTCATTGTTATTGCTTTCCTTGAGTGTTTAACCACTTCTATTTCCTTTTCTCCCTTGCACAGACACAGTGTTTTGTTTTGAACAAGAAAGCCCAGCTGAGAGTCTTCATTAATTCAAAAGCCTTTCAAAAAAGGGCCTTATATTTTAACTTCAGTCACTTTAGCCAAAGGCAACGCTGGGAACTTCAAGGAAGAAGTACCTATTTAAGTTCTTAAGAATAACTTTCATCTAAGGTTACCTCCCATTTCTCTCTATCAAAGCAAAGAAAAACATTTTCGTTTTTCAGTGAACAGATTATGTTTTTATGATAAGCTCATTAGAAAATGAGTCTGCTCTTCTAGAATAGTTTTGTTCTGCATATCCTTGATTTCCTCAAGTCCTTTACTTGGAAAATAGAGAAAATCTGATGTGCCAAACCTTCTGAGCTGGCTGCAGCCATGACATTCCACTGATTGTCTGCACCATGCACACCATGGCTGTGAATTTTCATTCTGCATTCTGAGGTGCAAATGCACTGGGACAACACTCTTTACATACCAGTAGAAACCTTCACCCTCCTTTTCACCCCCAAATATGTGAGCTTTGGACTTTGGAGTCCTCTATACCACAAAGCAGCATACTTTCAACACATTGCTCTCAACAGATAAAACAAAGAGAGGGAGTTTTTGAGCTTTCGGTATTCTAAGCAGGAAACTGATTCTTCAGATATGCCAAAGAACAGGAAACATGAAGTAATCTCAGATGGTGTTGACAGAGACTCCAGAATATCTCTAAAATCACAACACATCATGTCTCAGTCTGAGCCCATCCATTCAGCTCTGAGGAGATACCAGAGTGGCCTGGAGGGAGACACAGGATCTGTAACTGCTGCAGCAGAAGGAAGATGCTCTGTAGTGTTTTGAGCCATCTGCTCTCCTGGGTTGTTCTCTGCATGTCTCATGAAGACACAGCAAAGCAAAGATAGCAGAGTCACCTTTCCTTCAAAACTGCACAGTGATTTTGCAGAAGGTGGGAGTAAAAATGACTTCTCCCGGATATTTCTGATTCATATAAAAATAGCATTGTATAGTGTCTCATACAAACAAATGGCATGTTTTATATCTTATAGTTATATTTTATAGTTTGTTTCTTTCTTCTCTTAGCAAATGTTTGCATTTGAAGCAAAAGGTTCTGTTTCCAAAGAAGCACAGCACAAACTCCAGCCTAACTTTTCAGCTGAACGTGACTTCAGCTCCTAGAGACAAGAAAGCCATAAAAGTTTGGGCTGACACCAGAGACTGACCTTCAGCATCCAGGAGCTGAAAGCTTTCCTGGAGTTGATGCATGATCACCACATAAGAAAAGATCCTTCAACACACTCCTGTGTGTTCCTGGACCACAGAGGAGGACACGTTGTCATCTCTGACTCATCCATTACAGCAACAGACACCAATAGGTTTTCCTTCTGCACAGGAAGTACAGGAGTGACTTTTGTGTCTCTAATGAAGTTCTCCACACTGAAGCACACTGAGGAATGAGCAGGGATCATCTCTACTTTTATTTAACAGGCTGGAGATGATGTCAGTATCCAGGACATCAGTTTTAAAGCTACACCCAAAAACCATAGCTGAGAAAGGACACTGCAAGGGGCATTCACTGCAGGAGAAAATCCAGCATTGTGCTGTGGGGATGCCAGGCACAGGAAATCCTGTAGATAACTGAAGGCATGGAGAGAGAATACAGCAAGGAAAGGCAGGTTTCCCTCCCTACATGCCAGTGGTCCCAGACCTGGGTGCACCAACAGACCCTGCAAAACCTTCTCTGGAAGTTTGGCTGGGCCCAGGCCAGCTCAGATGTGGCCTGGCTTCAATCTGGGACCAGGCTGCTGGGAAAGGGGCTGTGTGAGAGCATCTGGGAGAGGCTCCATCAGGGGCTGACCCCTTCACTGTGCTCCAGCCCTTGCCCCAGGTGATGCTGACCCCATTCCTGAGCCCAGCCATGGTCTCAACCTGCTGATTTGAATTCTGGCTTGACTGTGGACCTGTTTATCCTATAGATATGTCTGGAGACCTCCTCTGTTGGCAGAGCCTGGCTGCCATGGCTGGGCCAGCTCTGCCTGCCTTGCTCAGCCCTGCCCACCCCACTGACTCCCCAGCTCCTGGATGAGCTTCCCTTGCTGAGCAAACCCACTTTGGCTTCTCCCCAACACAGCCCCTCTAACAGAACCCAACAGCCACCTCCTGCTTAAAACCAGGGATGTGTCACTTCACAGTGGATTCAGAAATTATCTAATAATGCATAAAAATAGCTTCTATATCTCAGAAGTGCATTTCTAGAATTCCCAGTCACCTACCAATTCAAATGGCCATTTACATAAGTACCATGGGGTAGTGAGACATAAAACCACTCACAATTTTGTTCATGCATTCAAAACTACCTCAGAGGCTTTAGAAATTCACCTGCCTACCTCATTTTCAAAGAAAATAATCTCACAGGTTTAAACATTGTATTTAAACTGACCATTCAGTTTTATTTCCCCTTTGAATGGAAACAATAGATGCCAGAGCATGAGTATCACATCACAAACCCTCCTTGTGCCTGCATTTCAAGGACAACCAGAAACAGCTTGGTCCCTCAATGACCTCAATACTCACAGTCTGAAAAGAGCAACCACAGCCCTTAAAGCAGACTGAACAGCTGAACAACAAAGAACCTCAAAAGTATAAAATCAAACTCCTTTTCCTAATGGCCACATGCAAATCAAAAGTCTTTGATACTCACGATGATGTTTAAATTCATTTAAGCATTGTAGAGATCAAATTTCAAGTTCCACAAGTGGGAAATACTAAAAACGTGTTCAATATCACCTCAGTGTCCCTGAATCCTTACATCTCACAAGAATCATTGTCCACTTCATTGCAGAGCTGCAATGAGTATGGGATGAGGGGGCTCAGTCCACCAGAAATCCACCATCAGAAAAATTGCTGGTTTTATACTGAACTGACACCAGGAAATAGTTTCTCTTGACTCAACAGTGCCTAAGAAAAATAAATTAATACAGAACTGGTAGGGTCCTGCATTAACTACTGTATCCTTCTGATGCTCTAGGGCAGACACTTTTCTTGTTCTTTACATTTTTTAATATGCGAATGTGCTATTATATAATAGACTGATATTTCAGCAAACAAGCTACTCATCCAAAAAAATGCAATTACTTACAGAAGGGATAATTAATGATGGTTATAATTTTGCCCACAGCCCTTTCTGAAATTAGAGCCTGTGGACTAGTTGTCATGTAAATATCTACCAGGAGGCACTACTTGCTATTAAGTCCTACCATTAAAATAAAATGAAAAAATCAGACAGAAGACTAGAGAAGAACAAAGGAACATGGAAAAAAAGTGACTTCCCAAGGATAGCTGCAGAACACATACTGCCTGCACCATAAACCTTCATCTTCCCTGCATCTATCTCTCTTACCATATGTAAATACAGTCTCTGCATTTTGAGCAGTTGTTTCATTCTAACATTATTGGTAACTGTTGAGAAGCCCAGAGCAGAATCTGTTCCTGCTGAACTTTCCTTAATTATCACTAGATGTAGTCTTAATGCATCGCCTGGAAGTGTCAGTAATAATGAGAGAAAGGACCATGGTTCAATGAGGTTAAACTTAAATTAAAATCAAGGCCTTTATAAAGGATCTGAGAAAGACAGAAAGGTTCATTCTTTCCTGGTTTTACACTTTTCCATTAAACATTAAACATGGCTCGAAAAGCATCTTGCACCACCTTTGAGTTCCTCATTCACTCACTCTTCAGGCTGAACTGAGCTTGCAAGAGAGGCAATGAACACAACAGAAAGCCAGCTGCCACTTACCAGGGCAATTTAAGGATGAGCAGGAGTTTCCACTCTCTCCCAAAGCCTTGCAAGCCTCACAATATAAAGTCTGAGAGGCAGCCACAATGATGCATGCACGGAGCAGCGGGATGGCAGCGCCCACTCGCTTGCAACAGTGGGGGAAAAAGGGCAAAGAAAGAGGATTTCTGAGGAGAAGCAGAACTGTGACTAATGGAGGCTAAGAGATCCAAAAGTGGGGAGTCGTGCTGTGGAGTCAGTAATTCTCAATCATCTGCATACGTTTTTATAGCTAGAAAAATATATCCTAAACAGGTTAAACTACCCACTGTGACAAAAGCAGGCGCTGCTTGAAACAGGGATGGCTCATTTTCCCTCTTATACCTGTTACTTTCACTGAAGCCTAATCAGTATTTAATACTCCACCAAACAGGGCAGAAATAATGCTTTCCTGCTTCATGTCCCTAGGCAGAGCTGTGATTAGTGACGTTTTCAGGTTGCTGTCACATTTATTTCATTAGCATGAAATAGCGTTGCAGCTCTCGTTTGGAGGTGCTGTTTCCAGCTGCAAGGGCTGTAAAAAAATCTTAAACCACTGAATTAATCCTCAGTGTGTAGACCTCTGTGAAACAACAGAGTCAAAAGAAGATCAATATCAGTTCTGGTCTCCTCAACAAATTCTCAGCTGTGAAATTTAAACCCTGAACTGGGACAATCACACCAAGTATAATTATCATACAGTGCCCAAATTCCACACAGGAATTTTTCAGGCCAAATACCCTATTTATGGCCACTTCCACTATGACAACCTCCACAAGGCTGTCATGAACTGCATCTGCAGTCTCATGAAATGCTAAAACAAAAAAAAGGTAGAGAGAATTTTGCAGCTTTTGGGGTGGAATTGGCCTTGCAGAAGGATCCCTGAGTGTGACCACACAAACCACATCTCCAGGTTCCCACTACAGACCAAGCAGATGCAGTCAATGCAGTTAATAAAGTTCCAGGCACAGTTCAATTGATGCAGCATAGATTTCTGTGTTAGGGCGATCTGAATTCTTCTGATTCCACTAATTTAATCAACAACCTCCACTATCATTGGAACTTAGTGGGCTGGATCACATTGAGATGCCCACAATTTAGATTTTATCCTTAGGGTTTGTTTCAGTTGCCTAAATGCAGGTAATGGCACCATCCAACAAACTGTAAGGAGGGCAGAGCTCCTGCTGTCTCCTGAGAGGGGCTTGTTTTATAGAAGGCAGCCTTTGCTATTCAATTGCACTGTTTAAATATCTCATGACCTTCCCAGTGCATCAGTATCAAAGTCATCTCTCTGCTATTTAATTTTAAAAAATCTTCATTCTTGGAGCTGTAGTAAAATGTTTTCTATTTGGTGGAATAAAACCAAAATTTCTGCCCTCAAATATTCAGTCTTGTTTCTCTCTGAAGCACAAGCCAATTCCAGGGCAGGCAAATGAGCAGAATTATAATTTATTGTGTGAAGATAAGTGACTCTTAAACTATCATCTGAACCATGCAAATGTTCCAACAGGTACTGTTACATGCTTCACCATAAAATTGCTGAATCTGACAGATTTAAGGTTGTTGATATGTCTTTATCAGGGATGTGTGGTTTGCCAGTGATCACTAAGTTTGGAAACTGCTGCTCTTTCTTAATTCTATTAGAAAATAAAGAAATTTGAAAAAAAATCTTGCTCTGTTTGCCCAGTAACTGAGTAAGACAATTGGGCTTTTTTAAAGATCTGGATTTTTATGAATACTGCATTACATCAAGAAAGAGCTAGGTTATATGGTAACCTCAATGTTCAAGGAAAAGGCAGGTTCATCAAAAGTCATCTATTGAATGACTGTCAGGAATAGTTCACACCCACAGAAGGGTGAGTTTTTCTGAGTTTTGCTGTTTTAACTGTATTCTCTAGGTAGTGCTCTGGTCTGTTTTTTTCTTGAAGCATCTGTAGATAAAACACATTTTATCTGGCTGCAATGACATCGTTGCTCTTTATCTCTCTGCTTTGTCTGGAGGTGTGCCAGAGGAATGTCACTACATCATTTGCAATGATGCATGGTCACATAAACTCCAATGTCCTGAAGATTATCCTTTACAATTGCACAGGCAGACTTAAAGGACTCCTGAAAGAAACAGCAGAGTCAGTGCCTATAATTCTGAAAATTAAGGATCTTCTACTTCGTATCCCATGGCTTTATTTGAACTTGTTACTTGAGCCTCACAATTAGAAGTTATTTTAAAAGCCACTTGTTGTCTCACTACAGAACAAGTAATGCTGTGTATTCATTTGTTTGCTTAATCAGTGTGGAGATCAAATACACAAAGAATGGAAAGACACATCTTTGTCTAACAAAACAGATGGAGAAAAATTAAACTTCTGGGAAAAAAAATGAATAAAATTCAAATTTCCCAGCTATTGGGTTGATTTATGTTTACAGACCAGCTCTCAAAGGCTGCTGCCTGTACATTACTTTTTTGTCCTGAGCAGTGTCTAATTCCTTCTGTGGGGTTTCCAGGATCAAAAGTTACTATCTAGGTGGAAGCAGGCTGCAAATTCACATTGTTTGTAGGTGGTACAGGCCAGGATAACTAACTTCAGTGTGTTATACATTATTCTGCTGAGTGTTAGAAACTCATAAATCAGTATCTGTGTAAAGAAATGCCACCAAAACATACTCCAATTCTAGCAGTGCAAAGAGTATAACCCACTTTTAGGTTTGTTAGAGTTATCACTTTAAAAAGGAACAAGAGGAAGGTGCTACAGGAGCAAATCTCTGAGAGAAGCATTTTCTATATCCTAACAAACAATCCCATCAAGAGCCCATCAAGAAGAAAGACAGCACTTGAAAGCAGATGAAAGTATGATAAATAACTTTGACTTTTTCATAAAATTTTTATGCTTAGTAAAGTATAACTGTCACAAAAATATTTTGGAAAATCATTATATCCATTCAATATAATTAAATGCTTAAAAAATTGAAAAATTTCACTGCCTAGTTCCAGATGGTATGTGAAATGTATTGGCTTTTATATTAGAAAGAGTGATTGTTAAAAACACTGATTTTAATAAACCCTGCAGATAGGTAAAACACTTTTAGAATAGTATTGCTAGTAATGTTGTCACTTTTCTATAAAAGAAAATCCAGTTTGCATGAGAAAAAATAAAGTCAAAGGTCTACCAGCCTAAAAAACCCCAACTCAATCATATATAGTAAACACAAATAAAAAGCTTAATCAGGGATTATTTTTCCTTTTAGTCTCATTTGAGGTGGTAACTCTCTAGAGAAAGCAGCTGAAGCAACAGCTACTTCCCCCCAGCCCCAGGGAAATGTTCTCTGATCTGACAAACTGCGTGTGCAGTGTTTAGTTAGGTCTGCATGGGAAGATACTGGAAGTGAAGACTGAATATTTCACAGCCAGGAAATTCCTGGCATGATCTGGGAAGCAATGAAATAACATTGAATTTGCTGCAAGGACAGTTGGATTCTTCATTTTCTTTTGTCTGCTCTGTGAAGAGGGGGTTGTTGTGTTATTAATACAATGCTGTCCTTGGTCTCCTGGCAATGTCACTTGTCCTGCTACTCCTCTTCTAGGGTGGGGAGCAAAGTTAATCACAGTTTACTCATAAAGGGAACAGGCTGGAGGAGGTGGCCAGACTCACTGGTGACGGCAGAGATAATGAATGATCTGGAATATCAGAGGCAGAAGCAGCTCTATGGCTGATGAAGGCAGAGCTTCAAAAGGGGAAAAACTTGAGCTCTCCACCTCCTCATCCCTGATGAGATTGGTTTGCTGTTCCCAGAGTCACAGCTTCCCTGCAGCTCCCTAAATGTGGCACCTGATACAGATAGGGCAAATGCCCAGACCCACATGTGGGTACAATGGAGTGGAAACAAGGCTGAAAATCCCACAGCATCTCCAGGAAATCTGTGCCTGGTTCTTAGGGATTGTCATCAGAAGGTCATGGGACACCAAGGGTGGAATTCAACTTGCAAATTAAAATACCTAAAGTTAAGCACCTATATTAACCTGAAAATCATCTTTATTTCTCTAGGCACAGTTGGCTGTATTGGCTAGGTATGCACAGGATGTAATGGGAGTTTAGACACTCCTGAGGACACTGATATTTAGGTGTCTTAATCTGTGAATTTAATCCCTCCTCTAGTACCTAATACTATTACCAAACGAGCTGACTCATATGGCATGGAGTGGCTTTCTGAGCAAGCATCCAGGAAGACTGCAATGACCAGAGAACTACCCTATTTCCCAATTCCTGTTAAAATTCTGTCAGAAAATAGAAAAAAATCATTTGTGTTTAAAAGGACAGTATATTTTTTGTCCATACATCACACCACATTGGAAGGATACGTGATTATACTTACAACTACAAACCAGAATTATCTACTTAGCATTTCTTCTTCAAAAATTTAGCAATTAGGCTGTTGCAAAGAAGCTATGCTGCATCTGTATTTTGTTTCCTTAGTTTTGCTTTCCCCTGTATGCTTTAAAATCTTTATTGGAAGCCATTGGGGTGAATACAAGGATGCCAGGTGAAAGTTTAATGACTTCTGCATGCAGGAATTCAGATAGTACAGTCCTTTCTGCCCCCAACATCTATAAATGTGATTATATTCACGGTGAATCACATGGTCAGCTACAGCATGGAGAGGCCAAAACTTGGCATACTGTTTGTGACTTACAAAATCTCTTGACTTTGAGGTTACTTCTTTTATATGTAATTGGATCTAAGGTGTTTCCTCTTATCTTCCCAAATCCCTCTGTTTACTTTCAGTACAATNAGCTGCAAAATGGATTTGATGCTGATGTACAAAAATGTACCATTTTTGACAGAAAATCTCCTTCTTCTGAGAAAGTCCCACTTCTCAGACTTTCTTACAGAAATGTGAAACGAATATTCAGAGAATGCCTTAAGTCAACAGGATTAAGGACTGTCAAGTGCACTGCTTAGTCCTATCTACGTGCTAAGGATTTTATTGTACTTTCATGAGAGTATTTGCAGTGTCAGTTAGGGACATCTCCAGGGTTTAGGGTTTTTTTTCTCTTTAATAATAACTAGGGAGGTAAAAGAACTGCCTGTTGGGATAAGAAGTTGAACTCCTGCCTCCCCAGCTCTCCACTGTCAGTTTAATTGAGTTCATTGCATAACCTTTAATCTGACATCCTCTACACTCAGCAGTGCATTATTTTACCAACCCTTTAATTATCAGTGTGTGCCAGTGCTGATGACTTGCACACCATGACCAGGCATCCACTGCTCCATGGGGAAAACACCAGTGCAGGGAATCCTGGCTTGGAGAGGATGAAAGGGAAGATGGGAAGGTGAAGCAGGGAAGAAAGTTGACTTTTGGGGAGGAGGCAGTGGATATCAGGAGAGAAAAAAAACATGGCAACCACCAAGGGAGAATAAGCACTCAGAAAACTGAGCAGTTTTGGAGAAACAGGCAGAAAACAGGGTAATATAGGGAAGAGATAGGAATTATTAATAACAAACAGACAAAAAAAAAGCCTGACAGGCACAATCCTGGCCTTAATAAATCCTACCTTGCATGGTAGAAATAGAAGGCAAATGATGCAGACTCTGCCCCAATAAAATGAAAATCTGCATTTAATTAAAACACGTGAAGGAGTATGGGAAGCACCTTCTGCACCTTGGTACTCAACAGCCCAAGAGTGAGTAGGAACTAGGATTCAGAGGGGTGTCTGCTGGAAAGATACACAATATACTAAACTGGAAACTCCTCAAAAGATGAAAAATAGAAAGAAAAATCACAGAAAAAAAATCCACAAGAGAGCTTAAAAATAATCCAATAAAACATTTCCAATATAAGTAGTGGGGATTGTTTTAAAAAGAAAATTTCTGTGTTAATATTTCAGACAAAAAACAAGATTTTAGAAAAAAAGCATAGTAAATCAGAAAGTTTCTCTTTTTTCCTACTCTCTTCCTAATCTTCCCCTTTATTCTGTTTTCCTTTCTTCCTCCTTTTCCTTCCTTTCCAAATAAAGGGAAAACGACACAAACCAACATTTTCTCAGCTCCAGAGAGGTGAGAGCAGAGAGAAAGGAAAGACCAGAACAGAGGAACAAAAATACTGTGTTTAGTTTGGAAACAGCATAAAACCTTATGGCCAACTCAAGTAAAAAGGATGGGAGAGGGAGGGAAAGACAGGGGATTTTTTCTCCACAACAAAGTGAAAGTTACTTCCTTTATGTGTTTCCAGTCTACACAAGCAATTAGTCCATTTAGAGACAAAAATAAGGCCTAATTTATTAATAAATGATACCAAGTCTGCTAATATTATATCTGTGTTTTATTAACATGAAACAGTACAGTTGCAGATCTTACAATATACTCAACATCAAAGAGTAATTTTGTATAGTGAATTGTGTATTGAATGTTTCTACCTCCATCCAAAAGGCCAGTCTGTTCAAGGATGAAAAATAACACAGCAGAAAATTGATAGAGCTTTTATGGGATGCAATAACGAGGAAGGATTGCATGGACTTGGCCCCATTCAGACTCTGAGTTTATTAAGTAGTACTGGGCTGTGAAAAAACAGGACAAAAAAAATTTTGAAAGTCCAAACCTCTGCTGAATGTTCCATACATATGGAGGAAGCTGGGGGAAGGAAGATCTAACAAGGTCTCCTGGCCTGCAGTGCTTATGTCCTAATCAGAGAAAACACAGAAAGCCACCAGGAGAAATGCAAGGTCTCAGAGTCCAGCTCTGCAGGGCAGGGACCATCTGTCTGCTCTGTGTTTGTACAGAACCAAGCCCAGTGGAGTCTTTGCTAAAAAAGTTAATAAATTCTACTGGATTTTAGCTGAAGGTAATTTAGAGGCTGCATTTTGGGAGCACCGATGGCAAAAAATGACCTTGACTGCTTTATTAAGAGACTACTGCCATGGACTCATAGTTCTGGCAGCCAAGATTTTCTTGTTCTGGAAATATTTGCATTTAACCAAAGAACATTCCATTTACTGGCACTTAAATGCTCTGTAAGAACATAAGCCAAAGCACTGTGTTATTGTCTTTTCTAATTCTAATTAAATACCACTGCCTTTCTTGACCATGAAAAAAATTGCAGATTTAAACCTCAGCTGTTAGTACCAGAGATGGAGAGAAGAAGAAGAAAAAACATCAAAGAAGCAATATCTGACATCTATAAACCAGAGAAGAAAAACTGAAGTGGTGTAGAGTATGAGATGCCTTTATCTAGCTGCCAGCTCCTTTGATGAGTTCACTCAGAGCATTTACACTGAACTGGGGCTGAAGGTTTTGTTTCTTAAACATCCCCTCCACTCAAGGCAGACTGTCTGGGTGCAGCCCCCACTAGGGCCCTGTTCATTGCCAGAGGAAGGAATGAAAAATCCTCCCACTGTCCCAATCTGGATTTATGAGCCACTGCTCTTCTCAAACAAGCAGCTGTCAGAAATGCTGTAAGGTTTATCTCAAACTCCTCCCATCAAGACAGATGCTCACCATCACTTAACCATTCAAAGATATTAAAAAAAATAGGCCCTATAGTAGAGTTAGGAATAGTATATATATATATATAGTAGAGTTGGAAAATAATTTAAATCCCCAAATAAGGGAGAGTTCCACCTTCTGTTGTAAATTGCCATCTTCGATGTTGTTTTTAAAGATAATCAAGCATCTTCAAGGCTTTGGAAATCACAAAGTGGAAAATGTGTTGGCCACCAATGTAGACATGGGTTACAAACATCTTTATCAGAATGTACAAGGGTGGGTTTGTATCACCATAATTCTTGGCTTAGACATAGTAGTTATGCTGAAAGATGCAAAGTGCTCTCATGAAAGTTACTTTTTAAAATGGTTTATAGTTTTTAGGGCAAAAAAGTAAAATAGAAAGGACAAACTACTCCAAATGGAGTAAACCCAAGAGGGTGAAAAAGCCAGCTTAAGTCAATAGGTAGTGGAGCTGCCTGGGTGAAGCAGATACAAATGTTTAAAAGCCCTGAATTTGGCAAATCTGTCACAAGACCAGGTGAGAAGCAAGAGGAGTCAGATCTTCCTCTGAGCAGCTGTCCAGGGACAGCCCAGGCTCCTCTGGCAAACACAGAAAAAAGCATTTCACAGCTCAGATGAGAAGTCTGCACGGGTCAAAATCTGGGGTTCATTTTTACTTCCAAGACACATTTTGTTCTTCCTCCTCAGATATTCCAGTCAGGCTGTTGGAGAATCTCTGGTACATCAGACTTCCTTCCACAGGGACCAGAGCTTTGTGCATACTTGGTTGCACATTCTTTGCACCTTTTTAAGTTGAAGTAGACAAAATAAAAAGCCATCAGCAATGGCAGACTTAAAACAGCACATCATCATGCTCTCAATGCAATTATTTCATCAGAGAGAGGTTAACTGAACTGATAGGTGTGCAGTGCATGAATATGAGCCTGTGACACAGTGTCTTGCTCACATTTTACCCTGTAAGTGCCTGCTATGTGAATTTCAGAAGCTTTTCAGATGTCTGTTTCACTGAAGTGGAACCTGCTGTGGTTTGTTGTGGTTTTCCTTGTGGTTTCCTTCCTTCAGAAGGATTTTTTTATTCTTGATTGAATGAGACTACACTGAGATTTTTAGAAAAATATTTCCTTTATCATCAAACTATGAGGCATGAAGAATGGCTCTCCAAATTAATTATCTGCCAGAATCTGTGCTTCAGNATTGTGCTTATGCTCTGAATGCAAACATCAAAAGTGAGATCCATGTATTTCTAATGGTGCTGCAACCATTTCTGTACCCTGACCATCAAGTGTCATACAAGAGTGGTCTAAGAATGCTCTCCACAGTAAAAGTGACAGACCTCAAGTGATAAGAGAGATTACAAATAGAAATAAATAAATTCCTTCTTATTTTAGAGGAGGCACAAAGTACTCATCTTGTTCAGACCACAATTAAAATTTCGTGTTGGAAATAAGGACTTGCAAGTCTGAACCAAGAAAATACTCTTCCTCATTTTCTTCATCTTAAGCTTTCTCCAGTTTGTTTCTACGGAAAGTACAAAATACAAGTCAGACCTGAGTAGAAATAAATCTATTTATCACTAACATCACTATGGCCAGTGCTTCCAATTTGATGTGTGTTTATTTTTCTGGGTAATTTCAGCTAGGGAAAAAATGCCCATGCCTGCATTTATTTTGATCAATAGCATTGAAAAACCTCATAAATCCCTCTTTCATCTGAACATGCCCTTGAATGAAGAAAATATAATAAAAGAGGAATCAAGTTCCTTCTGTGACAAAGATATGAAGTAACACTCTTTATTGCTTATTCTACCAAAGGAGATTGCAACCTCTGTATTTTAGAGTCTGTTTTAGATATTTCAGACCACATGTGTGTTTAAATATCTGTCAGGCTCTAAATAATAATAATAATAATAATAATAATAATAATAATAATAATAATACAAAAAACAAGACCAAGCTTTCTTTTTTTTTTAATATACTGAAACACAGCTATTGAACCATGGCTTGCATGCAGGTAAATTAAAGCATAAATTAACAGAATTAGGCATGAGCTTAAATACTGTGGATTTCAAAGGGACAGGAGCCCATCTTTAGACACGAGTCCCTTCCCTGGGCTTATGATGACAAATGCATGTTACAATTCCATCATTTATCAAGACCAAACTACATTTGGGAAAGGCACAACTGTGTGCACTTCAGTATATTTGATTTCATAAATACCAGCTCCTCTTGATGCATGTGGAATACATTCAGTAGACTGAGAACTTCAGTGATGAGGATG
Source organism: Peucedramus taeniatus (assembly GCA_013400575.1). NCBI lineage: Eukaryota > Metazoa > Chordata > Aves > Passeriformes > Fringillidae > Peucedramus > Peucedramus taeniatus. The sequence continues at coordinate 53,596 of WBNO01030977.1, forward strand.
CAGTAAATCAGCAACTCTCTCAATGCTAACACAAGTCCCTTCTTATAATGAGGCTTTACAGAGATTTCTGTTTAGTGATTTATATCTCAATATCAAGTTGTGACAAAAGTATGGAGTTTAGATCCAGGCTTTAATGTATAAAGAACCAGGGGTGTTTCTCATATCTATGCTTAAGTTTAGAAGAAATGATTGAGGGCATGACCCAAATCCTTAGAGGCTTTCTGCTTCCAGTGCTCTGAATCATTTGTCCTTCAAGGATAATAAATTTTATTTTTTAAAGTTTACTAGTAAGAGAATGAAAAGGCCTTATTTATTTCCACATTTCCAACCTGATATTTAAACTATAGGATATCATACACTTTCTGAAATGGAATGAATTTCAATTTCAAACCGAATTTCCACCTTTTAAAAAAATCTATGCTGTATTATACATATGTTTACTCAAAAACAGGTTTGTTAAGAAAGGAACAGTCTACAAATGGAATTAGTTTCTTTAAAATGTCATAAACCCCACCACTTTCTCAAAGTCTAGCCAATATTGCAGCCTGAAGTTAGGACTAAAAGGATGACAGAACTGATTGGAGTTTTTTTTCATTTACCGATCAAATGAAATATTTTAGATTCAAAACAATTTTGGACCAGAACAGCTTTCTTTATTTTTCCCCACAACACAATGTATGTGTTTCAGTTTTGCTGAACTCGTCAGGGACCAGTGATGCACCTTTCCCAGAAAACAACTCTTTGTAAGACATCTGTAGGGTGCAAATTGTAGATATTCCTGGTAACTATTAATAGTATATCACCTACTATCTTGCTTTCCTCTGGATTCCTTTTGATTTGTACTTATAATTCTGAAACTGGGACTCAAAACACACACAAAAAAATTATTTATAGCAGAATAACTATTTCCCACATTCTGTGAATGCTACTCTTTATAAAACTTCCATCAAGAAATTCCTTACATCTTTATAACAGCATTAACAAAGTCTACTTAATTTATGATCTAACACCAGTTCTTTCTGTGCTGCCCAGTGAAATATTCCCCATTTTATATCTTTGCATTTGATTCCCTTCAGCCCTGTAGATAGTATTTTTGTTTATTTATGTTTATTTTAATGACTTTAGGCTATTTACAAGTAGCTCCATGCCACACTGTATTCTTATCCTGTGCTCTGCAATGTCTGTAACCCATCCCAGGCTGGCATCAGTAGGAAATGTCAGCAGGGAAAATTTTCCTCCATCATCCAAACCAGTGAAAATGCAGACAACAAGACCCAAGTTTTGATGCCTGGGTACATTCCAGTGAAATGTTCTCCTAGCTTTACAGAAAACCATGAATAGCTTGCTCTACTGCTTTTCAGGCATCTCTACACCCATTTTGAGACCACTGTACTTCTACACCTTTTGGGAAAAATTATTTGGAATGGTGTCAAAGGCCTTGCTAAAATTCAAGATATGTCACACCTATCACTCTTCACCCACTTGGCAAATCCTGTTCTTTTACAGGGATGACACAATTTATACCTGATAAATCCACAGGTCTATTTTTATCTCCTTATTATGCTCCACGGGGTTATTAATTAATAGATCCATTCTCCTTTGGGCTATTGGAGTCAGCCTGACTGGTGGACCATTCTCTCAGGTTTCTTCTTTCCTCGTGGTTCATTCCCCAAGGGTGGTTCATTCTCACAGGTAATTTTACCCAGACACTCCTAAACTAAATATGTTAGACTTATCTACATATTTGATAGTGTTTTCTCCTCCCCTCTTTTCTCCAAGTCATCTATCTCCTTGTTAAATTTTATCACTTTAATTAGAGGGTCACAAATTTCTTTTAGAAGACTGAAATTAAGAATAAAATTTTAACCTTTTCTCAGCCATCTTGTTTTTTCTTTCCACATTATGTAATTGGTTTATTTTTTTTTTTCCCCTTCCATATATTCTTAATGTATTTATAGTGGGTTTTTTTGTTGTGGCTTTAGGTGACTTGCTTGCTGCAAGTTATTCTGTGCCTCAGCTCATGCTCCTCTCTTTCCAAATTATTTTGTATTCCTTCACATCACCTTTTGAAGCAGTCTGATCTCTGAAAGCTAAACCTTATGTAAATTTTTGCCCACACTAGAAAATATCAGAAAACCATCATGCCACGGAGTTTCCCCCACAGCATGTTCCAAGCAATTTGCTCAGATGCACAAATTTTTATGATCACAGAAATATCCCACCAGGGAACCTGCCCTACCAGACCACACAATTCCACTGCATAGAAAACTCAACTAATTTAAAAATCTGATCCATAAATGTATTGTGTTTTTGGGTTTTTCTCCCCCTCACTGTGCCCAGTTGTGTAATTGCCAAGTCTTTCATAAGTCAACAAACACGATGAGCCAAAGCCACAAGGAAAGAACTAAATGAGCTATCATTTGTGGCTTTCACATACCATTCTTTATCTCGATAATACAATTTAAAATTATAGTGGTGAACACACAGAAATGTCAAGTGTAATAGCATTTGGTGAGGAAATAAAACAGAAACTGGCAATCTGACTGCTGGGCTCTGCACTGGAGTCCTGGGATACCTTTTCCTATTCAGCTTTTCCAGCTGTGGGGAAGGGCTGTCTGTCAATACAGCCATGTGTTATTGTCAACCTATTTGTCCTTCCCATCAAACCAGCAGCAATTTCAGCTGATTGCTATGCAGCCTGAGTAATTTGGGCCCTGCTCTCCCAGACACTCTGGTGGCAGCTGCATTTCCATGGCTTCCTGCAGCACACCTGCAGAAGGACTGCAGTCCGACGGCTGCAGTGCTACAAAATACCATAATTAGACCAGATTTATGGCTGAAAAGGAACAGCTTACTGGGATTGGGCACTCATGGATAGCTGGGATGTTACCTGGTGCAAAAAGGTGAGTGCTGCTACTTGGCATGCAAAGCAATCAGTCTGACTGCTTAATGTGGTGGTGGATTTTACTGTAACACTGCGCCCAAAAACCCCAGCCTGACACAGGAACAGAAATCCAAAGCTCTCTCCAAGCATCCACGTGCTCCAGTGCACCTGCACAGATCCATTAGAGCCAGTCAGAAAGGGTTTGATTGCAAGGGAAAATCCTGTGCTTGTCTGTTATCTCCCACCCTTTGGTATCAGCAGCAGCACCCAGCAGGGCTGTGAATCAGAGCCTCATTTACCACCCACCACTTAATGCGAGCTGTTGCCTGGGATTGCTTTCAAGGGTAGGTATTTGCTTTTAAACTGGGCTCTCAAACAATCTAGGGTGGTCAGGCCAGGGCACTGGCATACTGCAGGGGGAAAGGCATCTTCTGCCTTAAAACTTCTCCTGGGTTCTATCAGTTTTGAAAAATAGTAAGGGAAATTAAACACAAAACCGGGACCTTCATTCCTGTGCAGGGAGATAGAAGCCTGCTCACTGAGAAGTGGGGAAAGCAGCAAGAAGTAAAAGAGAGTTCCAAGAAATTAAAAAAAAAAACAAAAACCACTGTGCTCACAGGAATAACTCACTGACTGACAATTCACCACTGGGAAATAAAATGCTTTGTTTCCAATAAACATCCTATGTTCATTTACCCTATACAAAATGAAAGATGATCCTGAAAACAACCAAAAGCAACATTTTCCAAAACCTGTGAACACCAAAAATTGGTTTATTCCAGTAATCCACACTGCAGGAAACAGCCTGACTTCACGCTTTTGTTCATCCAATTCACATATCACTATACTTTTAAGACTACTACTGCTTCATGGGGTTTTACTCTCACCAGTGATAAATCCCTAAATGCAGTAGAGGTAGAGGAAGAAACAAATCAAGGACTACACAATTTGATTTTCCAAGCAAATAGTCCTAGGTAACAAGTTAAAAAAAAAAAAAAAAGAAGACCTGTAATTATTTGATGTGGTGCACACATAATAGACTTTGAGGCAATTATTAAAGAAAATTCAGATGGCCAGAGTTCATTTCCTGTGCAAAGCTCCTCCTCCCCTGAGATTGCAGGCAATTGGGCTATGTAGCCTCAAGCACAAACTTCAATAACTTCATCTTTGGGGATTTCAACCCATTTGATCACTTTAATAGGAAAAGTGATGTGACACCTGTTTGTAATCACCCAGGTTTCCTTACATAAGTTACTCGCTGTTGTATGAGAGGTGTGACCCCACACCCTGTTCCAGTTTGTGACCCAAACTGGGCCCCCATAATCTGAGAAACTTTGCATCTTTGCCTCTCAATGTATCCCCTGGAAATAAATAATGAAATGCTCAGCACTTCTCAGGAGTAATGCTCTGATGTGAAAACACATACACCTTCTGTTCCTCTGTTTCTCTCCAGTGCCTAAAACCTGGGCAGGGATCTGAGAGAGCAGCTGGAGCCCAGCTTAGTAATAAAATTGAGTATTTGCAATGCTAATCCATTGGATTCTGCATCTTGTGCACCCTCTTCAATTGTAAGTGGCTTCTGGAAAGAGGTTGAAAGAAAGTTAGATATGAACATGGCAGAATGAAAATTATCAAGTAAAAAAGGCTTCTTTAAAACAGAAATTACTCCAGAAAGGGCTGTTCAAGAGAAGCTATTCCATATAACCTATGTCCACAGTCTTATATGTATAAAATACAGAGTGTGTTTCAAGGACCCACTTGTGTGGATCACACTTGTGTGACAACACAGAATATGTTTGTGTATCCTCTATCAAGGACACAGTTGTGTGTTCTTCCACCCACATTAAAAGTGAGCAAGACCTAACCCTACAACAAGCAGAAAAAAAGACGTTGCTGATGTCTTCTTTCATTTTTTTTTAATTTTTAATTTTTAGTGCATAAACAGAACTTGGACTATGCCCTGAGGTCCAGGAGAAGCCAGTGCCACAATGTGCTGGGCCCATATTTAAACAATGTTAGACACAGCAGAAGAAGCCTGGAGCTGCAGCACTGTATGCATTGCCAGGAGCCTGGCAGATTCCCACTCTTCTCATATGGGAATAAGCAGCTGTAGGATGAGCAGCTTGAGATCAACCTACCTGAGAAGCCAAGAGGGGGGTAAATCAGTAGAGAAAACCTCTGCTGTGATGAGACCACTGAGATCCAGGAATAGAATCAGCCATGGGCCATTCCTATCTCAGCACCTTCTCTTTGATACCTCATCATGCCATGTTGTGGTTTAGCCCCAACCTGGTGGGATGAGGAGGGAAAATCAGAAAAAAAGTGAAACCCATGGGTTGAGATAAGAATAGTTTAATAATTGAAATTGAGTAAAATATAATATTAATGTCATAGTGATCATAATAGTAGTAGGAAGAAGAAGAAGAAGAAGAAGAAGAAGAAGAAGAAGAAGAAGAAGAAGAAGAAGAAGAAGAAGAAGAAGAAGAGGAAGAAGAAGAGATATAAGTAAAACCTAAAAGAAACAAATGAAGCATTATATAATTGCTCACCACCTGCTGGTCAGTGCCAAACCCCTCCTGAACCATGATCAGCCCCTCTCCTGGGTAACTCACCCAGTTTATATACTGGGCATGGGCTTCTCTGGTATGGAATATCCCTCTGACCATGCTCCCTCCCAGCTTTTTTTGCACATCCTCCATGGCAGAGCATGAGACACTGAAAATTCCTTGGCTTAGGGTAAGCACTACTTGGCAACCTGAAACATCAGTGTGTTATCAACATTATTCTGAATCCAAAGCACAGCCCTGCACCAGCTACTGAGAAAAAATGAACTCCATCACAGCTGAAACCAGGACACACTGACAAGAGCTTGCCTGTGTATCATATTTGTGTAAGGCTGTCTGTACCTTGTAGCTGACAGGAAACTAAACTGCTTCTGTCGTTTCTTTATTTCATTTTCCAGCAATTTTCTGCCTGTGTATGTGGGAATTTAAAAGAGTGACAAACTCATTTTGGGTTTGTGCTGCAAACCCGATCAGCCGAGGTTTTGCTCACATACCACGACTGTCTGAAGAGATTTGGCAGAGACTTAGATCCAGCTGGTGCTGGATGGGGCTTGGGCAAGTGATGCATTTTCCAATTGACCTGATAAACTGGCAGTCTTGGATGGCTGCATTCTGTCTAATTTGTAAGAGCTGCTACACAGAGCTTATTGGAAACAGAAATTCTGGCTTTCTGGAGTCAATTTCTAAAGGTACCTGATTTTGCATTTGGATTCTTCTTGATGAAATGTCTTGTTTGCCTAATCCAAAAGACACTGTGATTACAAACTAAGGGCTAGAAATCATTTGACACTAGATTCCATAATAGAACACAGGAAACACAACTATGTATACAACAAGCACTTCTATCCTGCATTTCCCCTTCTGAACACTGGGTTTCACAAAGACAGGACTCTTCTTTTTCCCAGCATTTTTAGAAAGCATGAATGATATGGATAAATATTCATAAAGACTTTATTTCTAAATATTTGTACATTTCATTTTATTTCTCTGCCTAGTACACAGATATTTTGTTACCTGTTTTCTACAGCTCTTTTATCCTTCCTCTTGCCCACTGAGTTGGTCGCTACCTTTATCTCTACCCTATTTATATTTCTTTGTTGCTTTAGTTCTTTAAATGTAACCTTTAAAACTGAGCTCTTTGTATTTCTTAACTTCTTAGAGTGACATAGTTTATTTGGAGAATAACAGAAGTTTATTCTGGAGTTTCAACAGAACTATCTGGAAATTTTCAAGCTTTTTTTTTTTTTTACAAGAAAATTCTAACACATTTTTGCCTGTGCTTCACATATTGACAGACAACATCCAGCAACATCTGCTCAAGAGAAGTCTTAGGAATAAATGACATGTTTAAGAAATATTAAAAACCTGGTGGCAAGGACAATTCTCCAGGTCACAATGTGCCTCCCAGTAGCTACTTTCCCATGGTAAAACTTCATTGCCCAGTGTGAAGGGACAACCCAGACATGCTCAAACAGGAGAGACTGACATTATATGACATGGGACAGAACACCAAGCACCTGTAATGTGAGCTCAATGTGAGGCACTCTCCAGGAGGCCTCACCTTGTACCTGCTCATGGGGGATGCAATGAACACCAAGTGGTTCATGGAGAAGGTGAGTGATGAGCTGAGGGTCCCCAAGAGCAGGCCTTTGGGTTGATTTTAACACACAGGTCATGATCTAGTTTGTTCTATAATTTCAGGGTATAGTTTGGCTTCAGTTCTCTGGTATTTGACTGCTTCACCATTTGCAACATATTTATTGTCTCCAAGATGAAAGGAACTGGTATTTACTCCTTGAAGGGTGAAAAACAAGGAACCGAGAAAAAAAGTGCACTGATCTACAATGTAAAAACACTGAAATGGAGCACAAGGACTAATTTACTCACAACTAGAAGTTGTCTGGCCTGCAGGAGCACCTCTATCCATTTGCAAGAAAGAGAGGCATGGGAGCTGTAAGCCCCTTCTTCAGGACCTGAGCAGACCATTCCTCTGAGTCTTGGCACCTGCTCCCTCTCCTTGCTCATCTCAAGGATGCCCTTTCAACACACACTCTGGAAAAGCCTTTAATGTGCACAATTATTGGAAAGAAAGCAGAAATCTCAGAGAAGAAAAGACGTGCAGAAAAGTGAGTAATGATTTTGTGTAGCTTTTGATTTATTGACTAGTGGAAGTTATGTGTGTATGGTTATTTAATGTCTGTGGCTGGCTGAGCAAATTTGTTACTTAATTCAGAGTGCTTAATGCTGAATGGTCATTATGTTGCTGTAGGCTTAATTAACTGGTGGGTGTACTAGGGGTTTTAATATAGATGGAAGGTTTTTTTTTGTTTTAAGAAGCAAATGCTTTATTAATTTAATTTTTTTTTTTAATACTGTCTCAGTATTGACTATAAAAAATGTCAGAACATACTAAAGTCTTCCTGTCCTGGCCTTTTTCAGTAATAGTCATCTTATTTTTTTTTGGCTTTTCAGAAATATCCTCTCTGCATCCCTATCCAGGCGTAGTTTAAGAAAAAAAAAAAAAAAGGATTTTTGAATGCATTTATGTCATCAGAGCCTTTCACATTTATATTTAGTTGGTACCTTTCAAGATTTGCACTGAGCTGATTTGATTTTGAGTGTCAGCCCAGCCAGCAGGCACTGCTCTGGGTCTTAGGGCATGTTCAGTACAAGCCAGGTGATGAGCTTGATGAGTTGACAGCCTGCTCTGCTTCCTGATTTTCATATTTCTATTTAAGTGTGTGACTCAGACCTGCAATATTTCCACAATGACCCATGCCCCCATGATATTTAGGGGACAGTCACTCAGGCTGCAGGTGGTTTGTGATTTGTGTCAGAACAAATGGAACTGTTCAATTTACCCTGCATCCAAGACTTCATTACATAAATCCTGAACTAAACTCCTCTTTGTCAGAAATTAGACCCTGAGCTACCTATCTGGAGAATATTTACCTTCATAGCAGTAGGACGCAGCAGCAACTTGGAACAAAATTTTAAGCTGCTGAGGTATTTGGAAGGGTCTAGAAAACAGCTCAAGGAATCTTTCTCTCTCACAAAGGCAGGCACAAATGCATCTGATGCAGTGTCCCCACAGGTGATGACCACTGGTCCCACATTTCCCAGAACATCCCTGGCTGGCTCACAGAAACCATAAGGAAGGCCCTTGGCATGTTGATAAATTTGTGCTTTATTTATCAGAAACTTTGCCTTTCTGTGATCCAGTGACTTCCCTCATCACAACCCTGATGATGAGAAGATCACACTGTTCAAATTCTGAAATCCACCTGCATCTCCTCCCCTCAGCACTCAGGACAGCATTGTGTCTCCTCATCAGCTCTCCAAGGGAGAACAAAAGCACAGGGAATGTCACCATGTCCCCCAAGTCTGGCCTGTGGTGGGCAACAGGGAGGAACCAGGACATGCATTTTGGAGGCACAGTAGCAAATATGAGATGATTTCTCCATGGAATTAACCAGGACATGCACTCTGGAGGCACAGTAGCAAATATGAGAATAATTTCTCCATGGAATTAACCTCTTCACAAGCACCTCTGGACTGGCTCCACACCAGTCCTCACTGCTGGGCTTTGCTTCAGCAGGTTTCAGTTCCATGTGCAGCTCCCAACTGGCTAAGTGAGGACTAAAATATCAAAAGATTTGAAAAAAAAATGCTGCTCCTTTTATACTGTGTCACTTCATTTATTACTATGTATCATTTAGCACTATGTATTTGCCACGAGTGCATCTCCTAGCAATTACTTTGCTACTGTAGACATTTCCTATTACCTGATGTAGACATTTTCTATTACCTTCTCCTCAGTGTAATCCACTCTTAACAGTGCAAAAGGTGTCAAGGAATCTGAGTTCTGACCCATGGGGTTTCCTGGAAAGCACTGAAGTGGTTAATTTATACAGCTCCAGTAAGAATCAAAGTGCTTGGCAACAAGAATATCATATAAACTCTCCTCAGTGCAGGTAGTTAATTGAGTCTTGCAAATTTTACTTGCCTGCTCAGCTGGGATGAGTAATTATTTTTGATGGGTGAGTAAATTGCCATTAGTATTTCCATTCTGCTAAAGCTGGAAGATTAGTCTTTGTGGCCAAGCTGATAAATTTCCATTACAGTTTTGCAAGTCTGAGTGAATGGATGTAGCTGCACTTTCAAACCCAGACACAAAATGTGTCCTTACAGGTACAGCCTGAACCCTTACCAAACACAGAGCCTCTTCCACAGGCAGCAGGAGTGAATCCTGCAGAAACACTGACACTCACTCAGCTCAAGGTCTGGCTTGGTCTCTGCTGTTTAATAAGGAGCAGTCATTATCTGAAATGCTACACAAGCTGACTAACACACCATAGTACATACCCCAGGACTGTATTTGCTGTGTACCTAAAGCCCCTGTTTATTTCATCCCCAAATGGGGCTTGATCTCTTGGATCACATCTCCTCAAGCTGCCCTGTCTCCTGAAATACCTCTCAAATCATTGCTGCTCTTTTCCCTGGTTTCAGTTCCAGGCACCCAATACCCAGCTGAAGCCCAGCACTCAGTGGATGTGGGATTCAGCTGGGCCACAGAGTCTGTGCAAGGCTGATGGAGAACACAAACCTTTCCACAGAGCAGGCAGAGAGGTCATGGGTGAGGAGCTGATTGCAGGAAAAAGACTGGAGGATTGCATTAGCTGTCACAATTCTTTAAGAAAAAAAACTTTCTAAAAGAAACTTTTGGCTTGAGAAATGGTAATAAGGACCAGTTCTCAGGATTACACAGACACTTGACAGGGAAGAGGTGTCACAGCAGGGACAGCACAAAGCAGCTGGGAGAACTGGCATTAGGTGCCTGAATTTGATTGCACCTGCCCTCCTTGAGACACGTCCTCCAGCAGCTCCCCACCGTGCAGGAGTCTGCCCTGAGCTTCCAAAATCCTCACCAGCATCCACGAGCATGGAAGAAAGCTTTAAACAGACTACACAGTCACACTGGTGCCCTGTGCATCAGAGGGGACACCACAGCCCCTCTCCAAGGCAAAGGCACACCCTGGAAAGGGTTGTTTGCACAACCAGCTGAGGTGAGGGAGGCAGCACCTTTGTCCCCACACTGAGTTCCTCAGCCCTCCACGTGTCTCCTGTAAGGGCTCTCCATGTCCTCTGACAAAGGAGGGTCAGATGGCTGCACCAGCAAAAAGCTCTTGGTGAATTTTAAGCTGTATCTTACTCTGGAGGGCTCTTCCAGGAGACCTTTGTTATAGAGTCCTCACAGCCCTTATGTTCTCTAAGATGCTTTTCATGCACTCCATGTTTCTCTGTTCTTCTTTGTTAATAAGGGCTCAGGAAATCACTGCCAAGTTTCTCATACCCTTATTAACAAGTGGATGCTGTGACACTGTTTAATTATTAAATAAACCTGCAGTCTGAAAGTAGCTAAAAACAGAGAAGGACATAAAAACTGTGTAACACTTTTATCAGATGCACTGAAAAATGGCAAGAAAATACTCCTAGCAAAAAATCTGATCAGGATATGATACAAAATGCAGACATTAGCTGGATTTTTGAAACTGGTTTCACTGACATTTATAGATGCAGTATGTGAGAAAAGATTCTTATGAAGGTATTTAAAACAAATTGTAAAGCACTTTATTTGGGGATAAAATTACCAGTAATTTTAGCAGCTCCAACTCCTGTCTAAAGCAAAAATAACTAAAATAGAACAAAATAAAATAAAATAAATATCTCCTGGCCACTAATAACTTTCTCTCTTCCCTTTCCATAGCTTTATTTAATTGTGGTTTATACCAACTGCAATTCTATCCTACTGATGTAGAAGGATGCAGGCTCACATGCTTACACATCAATGTCCTGGCAGACAAAGCTCATAATGGGGCACCAAAGCTCAAAGGAGGAAATGAGCCTTTCATTTGAAGCTAATTTTTTTTTTCATGTTTCATTGTAGAGTGATGCTGTGCTGCTCCCAAAGCACAGAGGTGCAAACCCAGAAACAGGCACTGCACTGTAAGTTTTTTAATTACATGGGACAAAAACTATGCCTGTTTCTGCTGACTTTCAAAGAGCATCAGCACGCCTGCCTGCTGGGCTTCTGAAAAGCCTTCCTTCAAGTATTTCCAAATAATAGCAAGGCATCCCTATGAGGAGCAGCTGAGGGATCTGGGGTGTCTAACCTGGAGAAAAAGAAACTCGTGGAGGTCTTATCACTCTCTACAGCTCTCTGAATGGAGGGTGTGGGGAGGGCAGGGTGAGACTCTTCTCCCATGTAAAAATCAAGTGGGCACAGGGAAATGGCCTCAAGTTGTGCCAGGGGAGGTTTAGGTTGGATATTAGGAAAATTTTCACCCCCAAAAGGGTGGTCAAGCATTGGAACAGGCTCGAGGGAAATGCTGGCCACAAGTCCTGGAGGCCTGTGGATGTGGCTCTCCACATGGTTTAGTGGTGGACTTGGTGATTGTAGAGATCTTTTCCAACTTCACTGATTCTATGGTTCTGCAGGGATACATTATTCATTAATTCCAAGATGAAGTGTGTGACAGTGTTGATGAAATTTCCAGCAAACACACAGAAAAGGGGACACAGATATTCCCTGAAGTTACTGGCTTACTGTTAAAAGAAAGGGAGTTTTTTTATTTCTTCTTACCATGGAATGAATTTGCATTCTCATCACATCACAGATGCAACCTAAATGAGTGAGAGCAGTCCCAGGCTTTGAAAGCAAATGCACTCTCCCACCTTCACTGCATTTCCTAAAGCCACTAACTTTCATATTTCCTTCACCTTACAAATTCTCCAAACAGCCACTCACACATCTTTATTTTGGCTTATCAAGGGAAGAACTTATTCAGCCATACCTGACTGAGGGAATTTATCATCTGGCTTAAGGCTGCAATTCAAGACATTCTCAGAACATAAAAACACAGCAATATTTTATTGAACACCTTTTCCAGCAATCTATGCAAATATATACATTGCTCCTTGGCTTACCTTTATTTTTTTTTTCATTTTGTTGTAACAGGCACAGGAAACTACCACAGAGGCATCAGTGGCATGAAGAGATATGATCTAATAAATGTGCTGGATCAGAATTGTTCTGACAAGGTTTTGTGTAATAAATATATGATGAAAAAAACATCTTGTTAATCACTATAACACATTCCTTTATAGACACCAAGGCTTAGACTGGCTTATGGGCAGCATAAACCCAGCAGGGTTTGACAAAGCATTGAGAAAAGAGATCATTTGTTTTTCAGAGCCATAAATCTCACATATCCAATTTTTTAACCACTGACAAAGTATCTCCATGGATGGACTAAATTTTTCAGATGGCATAATTTCCCAAGGTCTAGTGGCAAAACTGCAGGAATCATAAAAAGGACCCAAAATGACAGTTTCTTTTATGATTTATTATTTAACTTGTAGCAAAATTATTATCTTACTGAACTAAAGGACTGCATCTCTGGTCATGCTGGCAGGTAGAAAATGAACACTATCAATTATTAAATCAAACCAACAGGTTAGACACCACCTGGAAAGGGAATTTAACATGGCATGTGAGGGCCATCCATCCATCCATCCATCCATCCATCCATCCATCCATCCATCCCAGGGAATGTATCCACCAACTTCAGTGGAGCTAAAATTAAAGGCAGAAACCAGCTCTAACAACAAGTGGAGACAGAAGAGCCAAGATGTCACAGAGAGTTTGGGGGATAGGAAAAGAATGACACTGGGATTTGCTCAGGTGGCTCTCAAGAGTCTTGAGACTAAACCCTCATGGATGAGGGAATGATGGAACGTCCCACAAGAGCCCAGTTTAAACACAGGTAAAGTGATGCACAAAGAAGAAATGACCTTAAAGTTTACATAGAGAATGATGGGGTTTGAGTAATTAGCACTCAGAGGGGAGAGCTTGGGTTAAAACAAACAGAACTATAAAAATGTCAGCTGGTGATCAGGATCAGCCAAGGATGCAAGTCAAATGCTGCAAGTCATTAGGCAAGAAACAGGGAAGGGAACAGATTAAAACATACAGGACAAGGGTCTAAACAAGGAGGTGTGGAATGCAAAAGGTGAGCAGGGAATGCTTGTTTATTCTATCCTCCAATATGACAATTATGCAACATTGTATATAATGCCCTTAAAAGGGACAGGGATTCAAAAGCTAATGGATAAATTCATAAAGAAAAAATAATTTAGGACTGCTAAAAGGATGGAGAGGTCTAGCTTATGAAATTGCTGGAGGCTACAAAGATATATTTGAAAATAACTAAGTCCATGCTCAGGAAATTTGAAAATCTGTGAAATTCAAGATACTTGATTAATATCTAAATGACCAAACCATAAAAGACTGTGTTGTTTTTAGAGTACTCTTTTAAGAATTTATTAATCAGCCACTGAACAGGAAAAACACTGCAATCATAATTTGCAGGGGATCTAGATACAGAAATGTGTTTTGTACTCAAAGGCAAAGATAAATACACAAGAAACAAGGCTGATCTGAAAACAGCTTGAGAATAGAAGAAAAGGCCAAGTTAATTGGATAAATTTATTTTAATTGCTCATTGATCCAACTCTAGCAATACCATAGTACAGCATTCTCTTATTTCCTCTTACTTTATTGTGGAAACTCAAGCAGTCTAATGTAGAGTCATGATCATCAAGGGAATAAGTTGTTGGTTGGGCTGTTTTATTCCTTCAGGAAAAAAAAATATTAGCTAGCTGTATTCAAATGGCTTTAGCCCTTGTCATGTTTTATACTTGAGTTCTGGATTGTCACACCAACAGATAATCCAAAACTCCATCAAAGTGATCAAAATGTATGACATAGCAGTGTGCTTCTTAAAATGTCAGTTTGCTCTGTTAAACCATCCTTAAGCTCTAACAACTTTTCTTCTCAGCAGAAAGCTCTAAAAGTTGTTCATGTTTTGCATTATAACCTTGCTAAATATCACCAGGCTTAGAAATCCAAGAATATCAAGCTACCAGCAGCACCTTCATTTCCATGTCATAGAAACAGAATGGTTTGGGTTGGAAAGGACCTTAAAACCATTTAGTATTACCCCTCCTGCCATGTGCAGGGGCACCTTCCACTATCCCAGGCTGCTCCAAGCCCCATCCAACCCAGCCTTGAACACTTCCAGGGATGGGGCAGCCACAGCTTCTCTGAGCAACCTGTGCCAGGGCCTCACCACCTTCCCAGTAAAGAATTTCTTCCTAATATCTAATCTAAATATAACATCTTTCACTTTAAATCCTTCACTCCTTGCCCAATCACTCCATGCTCTTGCAAAAAGTCCCTCTCCAGCTCTCTTTTAGCCCCTTTAGGCACTAGAAGGTGCTGTGAGGTCTCCCCAGAGCCTTCTCCTCTCCAAGCTGAACAACCCCAACTCTCTCAGCCTATTTTCATAGCAGAGGTGCTGCAGCCCTCTGAGCATTTTTATGGCCTCCTCTGGGCTTGGTCCAACAAGTCCTTGTCCTTTCTGTGTTGGGGGCCCCAGGTGGGATCTCTTGAGAGCAGAGTAGAGGGGCAGAATCCCCTCCCTTGACCACGCTGCTTTTGATGTGGCCCAAGGCATGGTTGGGTTTCTGGGCTGCAAGCACCCATTGCCTGGTCACACTGAGCTTCTCATCAACCCACATCCCCAAGTCCCTGCACTCAGGGCTGCTCTCAACCCATTCCTCATCCAGCCTGTGTTTTTTGCTTGTTTTCACTTAAGGATTTTGCTAGATCTCACAACAAAAACTCTTTGCCTGCCACATAAGAGCTATAGCCCTTTTTGTAAAACTTTCTGGGCAGATGACAGCTCTTGATCCCTGATTTTGTTTAATGGAGAGAACATTTTTGGTTTAGCTCTTTGCTAGCCAAGAAGTAAAATGGGACCTTTTCCAGGAAAGTAATCATAGGAGTTACCCTTGAAGTTCTCTCTGACTCACCCTCTTATTTATATGTCCCCCAACTCAATGCATAATACAGTGAAATATCATCTTTTTAGTCAAAAGATGGGATAGCTCTTAAAGAATGATCCCAAGTATGTTGGTAGGTAATTCTGTGGTAGGGACAGGGGGTTACCTGATGTTAGAGGATAGCATCGAGCAATGTAGGATCATTCATTTCATTTAAAGAAGCAGAATTCTTCCAAAGATGGGTATTTATAAATGCCTGTTTTGTTGATAAGCCATTCATCTGCAGGTGTTTAGGAATGCCTCCTTAGCACTTAACCCAAATTACAGCAAGAGCAGCACTCCTTTCTTTGTGAGAAGCAGCCTTGACATCCACACCCTTCCCCTGACTCCTTGGCACATTATTGATAGCACCTACATAGTCTTGTTTCTGCATCTCTCTTCTATGCCACCACAACATTCCTCTGAAGGGTAAAAAAATCCTTTTTGGGCATAGCACATAGCCTGCACTTTCCATAGCAGTGAAATGTACAGAAAGACTCTGCTGAAGACAGCCCAGGGGAATTTCCAGTCCCTTACAGCACAGTTTCCCAACTACTACTGACAGATGTTTGTCTTCACTGTTCTGAATAGTTCTCTCCACAAAAAGTACTCCATATTCTTTCTTAAAGTCCATGTATAGATATGAATTTTCTTCTAAATTCTGACCAATATATTATTGTTGAAAATTAAAATTTCCCAGTAGAAAACTTTATTACCAAAAAAAGCATTTTCATAGCTAAAACACTTAAATTTTTTTCTCTTCAGTTTTCTCTGTTTTTCAATTAAACAAATACAGTTTTTCATATTTATTTCATGTTCCTCAACCCTTCTGAGTTCATCTGGAGTCCTTCCAGCTTCCCTAATTTCCCTCCAAGCATTATGCCCAACATTCAATTTCAGACTTCTCTGGTATCATATAGAACTGAATAATTACTTCCCAAAACTTAAATACAACCATCAATATACCTGGGATGAGCACCACCATTTCTGCAGTTGCACACATTTTGTATCTATATTTAACTTGTCAGCATCTTTGAAAGCCACAAACCCCCTTTCCTGCAGGGAGCTGCTTAGGCAGTTATTCCCCATTTTGTCCTGGTGTCAAATGAGTTTCCTTCCTAACTACAATACTCAGCATTTGTTTTTGTTTTTCTTTACTTTTATCTTATTGATTTCACAGTGTCACTCTCATTTATCACGATCATCTGAAATTCTTTGCCTGTTCTCTTTGAGAGTGCTTGCAATTACCAATTTTGAAAACTTTAATTGTACTCCTTCTTCCATTATCCAAAATGCTTACAGAACAAATATGCAGATACAGTGCACAAACTCTCCTACTCATATTAAAATATCAGCCTTTGAAAAATGACTGCAGGCATGTGGAAATCTGTAGAAAGATGTAATTATTGTATTAAAAGAAAAACACACGCACAAAAAAAATTCTCAGTTCAGAATTCCAACAATTCAAAGCCACTTTTCCCCAGCTCCTGCTTCCAGGGGTCCTTGTAAGGGAAAGAGCAGAACATAACCCTTTGTAGGTGTCCTACAGTGGTCTTTACATGCTGACACACCACTCCCAAATGGCATTTAAACAGGGCAAAGTCATAAATTCCAGACAGACACTAACATTAAGTTGGAGTTCTGTTCTACCTGCATCAATGCAGAGGAAAACAAGTTATCCAGCACAAGCAAATTGCCCATACAGACTGAACCATAAGCTTAAGTCTAAATTACTTAAATTTGCTTAAAGAAGTGGTAGCCTCTTACTGATGTGCCTGCTTCATTATTTAACAGAGTAATGTAACTCCTCACTCTTTTCACAGGTACTGTCAGCTATCCATTAAAAAATTGTGAAGTTCAATGTACACCTATTTGCCAAATTGGTTTGGAAACAATGAGGTTTCACGTCCATGAAAAGTTGTGAAACATGACATGACTTTGCAAATATTAATCTTCCATTTCCAAATATTATTGTAAGATGAATGTCCTGAGCATTTCTTTAGATTCACTGAGAAGCCCCAAATTCTTCATCAACTTGTCTAATCAGAGACACAGATTTCCCCATCAGGTCCAAAACACCATTGTGTGAACATAGTCTACCCACTTAGGGCCCTCTTATGAAGCTGCAGTCCAATAGCATCTGGCAGACTGATGCAGTATTTATCCCCACCACATTCCCAGGAGGTAAGGAATTCTATTAGCCCACTGCAACAGTAAGGACTGGAAGCCCAACAGATGAATAGCTGCCCATCCATGCACTAGAGCTCAGGATAATGAGTCCCAAAGTTGGTACATCCTCAGTCTGCTCATGAGTCCCCTGAGAAATGTATTTTTGGGTGAACCACCACTTAAATATAAAGTCCTACTTCAGCAAGCAGATTTTGCACCACTGTGGCAGCCACCAGCAACATCAGATTCACGGCTCCCACCGGTTGTGGATTTCTCCTGTATTCACAGCTTTACCTGTCAGCACAGTGTATGCACTGTGTGTTCTCAGCTCTTATCTGGGTTAGGGTCACTGGAAAAGTGTGGCAGGAGCTGATGCTGCTAATGCTGCAGATATTTTCAGGAGTTACTTAGACCAGCAAAACTCAGCCCACATCCCTGCTGACCAAAGAGAATAGCTCATTTCAAAATATGCCCGTGTGTTAAAAAACCAGTACAAATAATTAGCTTTTATTTAATATTATTTTCTACCCTGAATATCTCAGTTTGTGCATTTACATCATAGAAATCCCAGCTCAATGCTAATGCACAACTCTTCAAACACAGCATCAGTCTGGTGGAATGAGAGAAGTGTAACAGGCAACTTCTGTAGCTGTCATTTTTCCTAATGAAGAAAGCATTCCCCAAATCAGGTTTGGCCTAAAGAACCTACAACAATTGCAAGTCACCTGCTGTCCTGCATCCTTTTGGTCAAACTCCATGGCATTAACCAGCTTCACATTTCTGCCCCATGCAGTGATTGCTGTAAATAATTTTGTCCAAGGGTGCTGTTTGCACAGAGATATGTCTGTGTCTGTCTAGGGCAGGGCTGAAGAAGTAAGAGGTGGGAATAAGTTAAAGAGGAACCAACTCACAAAAAAAAACAGTCAACCAACAACCAAATGAATAAAAACAACAAAATAAAAGGAATCACATTGGAAGAGCGCATTCTATGTCAATATAAGGCAGACAGGACAAATCCAGTCCTGATGTAACCTGTTCTGAACAGTGTCCTCAGTTATCTGTGTCCAGCACATCCTGCAATGGAAAAGTCTGAAAAGCAATAACGGTGCCAACATTTCCATCTGAGGACAGATCAGTGAAGCCCTCATCACACCCAGGCCTGCACAGGAAACCTCCAGACTTCTCCTCCCCTTCCCTGCTCCCACAAGACTTCAGAACTTCTCTCCTCAGCATCATTCCTGACGAATTCTCTCCTCCCTGGTTTGCTTACAGCAACACCCATCCCCATGAGCAGAACACAGAGATTTCTAGTTGCACAAGAAACTTTTCAGCCTCCTCCCAATGGACACCAGGACACCTTCATCCAGAATTAAAGGCTTCTCTCGACCACACCTGATGTGTCTCTGAGAAATCCTGTCAACCTTGCTGCCTCGCAGGTAGCAGGGGCTTGTGAGCTGGTTGGAGCCTGGGTGTGTTGGGTTTAAATATTGCCAGCCAGCACAGCACACTCAGGGCACTGAGTGCCCACCCCAGCCCTCCTACCTGTTTCACTGGAGCTGCCTCCTCCACAAAGAAGTCTTCCATGGCTGCAGCTGCTCAGGGCTGTGCGAGGAACCGGGGCGAGGGGCGGGGACGGGGGTGGAGGGGAATCCTGGAAACTGGCACAACCTAGATACACAGGCTGGCAGAGCAACCAATGTTTAAAAAAATCTTAATTAATTACACAGAACCCAGCAAAATTCTGAACAACTGAGCTGGCCCTGGGGTTGGTGAGGTTTTTTCAAGCTTCCAAACAGGCAGAAGGTACTTTCAAAGGCTCTTTGCTCTCTCAGAGAGGTAAGCAAGGATGGCAGCCATCCTTTGAAGAAGACACACCACCAGCAGCCAGCAGTGTGCCTTGGTATGAAGCTGAAACAAGACCAGAAGGAGCTTTTTATCAGTAGTGCTACCTAAAAAGGGGCAGCTATTTAACCATACCAGTGCTACAGTGAGGTTTAGAAGAGATATTGGGAGTGCAAATGTCCCTCTGGAGCAATGGCAGGTGGGGAAAGTGAGGCAGAGGGATCCTGCAAGGGCATCCTGAAGGTGGACAGGTGTTGCAAAGGCTGATCAAGGGCCACCAGTTATGACTTCACATGGGTCAAGTCATTAGAGTGACTCCAAAGGGAATAAATTCCTTTGAGGACATCAGCTCAGGCACTGCCTTTTCCCCTGCAGAAACACTGCAGGCTGTACCCCTGTGCCTGGGATACATCTCCATGGCATTACTGGCAAAATTCCCTACTGATTCCTAAGGGTCAGGATCAGGTCTGCAGGCAGAGAAAAAAACAACTCTCTGGTGAACACCAAGGCTTGTCATAGTAGCTAGAGGTTTTCATAATTCACAAGGAAAGTATTTAAAATAATCTGAACAATCGTAAAAAGCAGCAGAGGATTCCTGACATAATAAAAATCTGTTCCCCAAAGGACATGGATTTGGAAAAAAAGCTATTAATTGAAAAGTAAGTGATGTAGGATGGAGAGTCCTACAACTGATGAAGGGGAAGTGCACTTCAGATCTTCACAGAAACAAAATGAGTTGGAATCTCAGCTCTTCACATCAGAGCTTTCTTCCTATCAATCATATGTTTTTCTTGATGCAAGTAGAGAAAATAGATTTTGAAAGTTCAAGAAACCCCAAGAAACTCTGTAGAAACATAAAATTACTTTTAAAAACTACTACAGTACAATCAGACACCAAAAGCAAACACCACTGGGTTCATTGCTAATGAAATGACCTTAAAAATCTAAATTTCATTAAACGTGGTATGCAATAAAATGCCACAGGGGAAACATTATTTTATTTAGTAATATCAAAAGCTGTCATTTTCTGCAACAGCCTGGGGCTACAGAAAACCATATTCCCATGAATAATTAGCACTTGGCATTAAGAAGTATTTTATCAAGAAAGCTGCCATAGTTCCAAGTAGCCCAAGCAGAAATGTTGGAGAGTATTAATGAAAAGTTGACTATTGGTCGTATATATTAATTTGCCTTTGTAGAGTTAGAATCAAAAACTTTTCATTATAGACACATTTTATTTTGATATTAATGAAACTAAAGCCATATGAACAGTTCTGTACAAGGAAGAAGAAAGATGGAAAATATCAAGAAAAAACAACTATTTGCAACATTCTGACTTGAAAATGGCCCTTTCCTGTATTAATAAATAGCCCAGTTCAGTAAATCAGGTAAGCAAATTCTTAATTTTAAGGATACAAGCTTTCTGCAATCACACCTGATGCTTCAAAATCTAAACTGCTCTCTACATTTTAAAGGACAGACTTCACAACATTTTACTCTGTGTAAGAAATTTTGTTGCAAAAGTAAAATTTCATGATCTTTATGGCCTTTTTCACCTGTTTGCAATAAATAGTTCCTTTCTATTTCTGTGAGCTGGGACCAGAAAAAAAGAATACAGTTTATATAATATTACCTGCTGGCATTTCTAAAGGACTTAGCATAGGAAATTATTAGATATCAGTTTCCCTGCAATAACTATGCACAATTTCACTTTTATGACCTGGCACTCAGAGGTAAATGTAAGGTAAGCTGAGTTAATCAAGCCTGGGCTGATTGAATGATACCTGGAGCAAAAGGGAAGAAACAAGCTGCTTCACAGAGCTGATGGTGGAGCAAGACAGGTTCATATCAACAACCCTGAATCAGCTGCCCTGAGGCAAATCCTGTAGTGCAGTAACAGGTTCACATGGCAAAGCTTCACAAATCAGGAAGGTTAATACATTCACCAACTGTAAAGGATGTTCAAAGTCATTTATCCAGAAATCCTGATGGTTGCAGGTCTTCTCTGAATCTGAGTTCTGTTTGAAATAGACAATCCATTAGTCCTGACTAAAAAAAAAAGTACCAAACTGGAGTTCATTACAAAATTCTTGGCAATTTTTTCAACTAGCAGACTTCACCTACCTGCCTCCTTTGAAAATCTTTTCCTGTCTTCAGTTTTCTTTACTCTGCTCTATTTACCTCTCTGTCAAGCAGATCAGAGAGATGATGCAATAGAGCCCTGAACTTCCACTTCAACAAACAAATATTTCAAACTCACTCAACTTAGTGAGACACATTTTTCCTTCTCTTATGCAACATCAGAAAACCTCTTGATCCTGTTCATTGTGCTCAATACTTTTTGAAACATGGGCACTTGTCACACATGTATTTTTAATTTACAATCCCATCAGGATCAGTCAAAATCTACTGTAATTTCCTTCTGATTGAAGGGTCAAATACAGATGAGCATTTTTGTACACACGAATGTACAGGGAGCTTGTTCTTCACTTGATATCTCTCAATGACACCAAGTCTTTTTTTCACAGACATTACTTCCCTCACCCTTCAAATATGACCCATATTTCTTGGTGTCACATGTGACTGACTTGAAACAGATGGGGTTTGTGTTCTTTCAACAGATCCAGCCCATCCTGCATCTATTAAATTATCTCTAGTATTGACATTAATGTCAGTGTAACATAATCAGAAAATTCAGTCTGCCAATGCCTCTTGCATTCTTATGGGTGAATTACACAAGTTTTGGGAGAGTGGACCAAGAACCAGCTCATGCAGGAGTGAGCACATTAACCATGTGATGGTTCTTCATGTACAATGACACTGTTATACAATTATTGGCCAGATAACAACCTAACATGTTGAAAATGTTGATAACTTTGGGATTTCATAATCTTTGTCTCTTCTTACTCTAGAAACTCAATCTTCTAATTTATTATAATGATTACTACTAATGATTTTTTCTTTAGTTGCATCCTGACTATTTTTATGTTTATAATCCCTTCTCTGTCTGTATTTAAAAATCTCCTTGTACCTTTTCTCAAAAAAGATGGGCTAGAAAAGAAAAACAGTAACTTTTCTTTCTAGACTGAGTAGTCAGGTCACTTAGAGCACTATTCCTCAGCAGAACACAGAGAGAGACCCTCTTGTCAAAGTTAGTGTATCTGAAACTTTCCTGAGATTTAGTTCCTGGAATTTCATGGCCTTCAGCACTTGCTGGGAATTCTGGACTCACACTGACATGAAAAAACCACAGCAAACCTCTGTCAAAGTTGTCAGCTGTCGATTGGCCTTTCTCTTTTGGGACTGTGTCATTTCTACTTGATTTCTCCATGAAACTGTTAAGGAGCCCAGCCTTGCTTGAAGAAATCTGAACCCTCAGTCAACCTTCAGAGGAACTGGAACATGAATTTTGAGAGCTTAAAGCCAGGAGAGTTTGATTTTCTCTGGCCTTTCCCCACAAATACTCTGCACAGGTCAGATGTTGAGTAACATGAGTGTAGCACAAACTGTCACACACCTTTCCTGCATGAGGGAAATACCAGCAGCATCCTCCCAACCAAACTCAGCTCACCCAGGGATATGGGGCCATGACAAGATGCTGATAACTTGAAATATTCTTGCCTTTGTTTCATCTACAGTACAGATGGAAAGAACCATAATGCTTTCCTGTTGTCTTTTCAGCAATATTTATCACTTCACTTTCTTTTAACAAGTGTTTGGATGAAAGTTATAGCAATTATAATCTCTGAAAAAAAAAATCCTCTGATATACTGATCTTTGCATTGTAAACACAGAGTTCAGGACAGAGGGATATTTTTAAAAATCCAAATAGTGCAGCTCAGTTTTATTCCTTCTTTGATACTGTCCTTTTTTATGTTGCTACAGTATGTCTGCTCCATGTGAAAGTGAGGTTGCTATGGAAACTACTCATTATTTTTCAATAGTAGGCTAGATACTTAATAAAAATCCTACATCTTTTTAATCCCTAGAGAGTCCTAATTTATCCCATACACAGACTTTCCTTCTTGACAGTTCCTTTAATATTCACTGCACTGCAGTGCACATTAATCTGAACATGTCCAACAATTCCACAACTTACTTCTGAAACCAACTTTCCAGAAAAGTTTGGGGTTTAAAAAAAATATTTTTTTAGCTTGTCTTTTACCTGCTTATATTTCTGTGAAAGATTGTAGGTATGAACAGCAAAGCCAAGAGTGGGCCTGTATAAGAGTCTGACATGGAAGAAAAAAAAAATAAGATTGCTTTATCTATAATAAATGGTAAAAGGTGCAGGAAGGGAGGATGGACCATGATCTGGTTAGCCTGGAATTGGAGTAAAATCCTTATGGTGCCACAGCATTCCCTGGCCAGCACAGGCAACATTCTTGGTCTCTCCTTTCCTCAATTCACCACCTGTAAAATAGTGGTGCATATTTGGTAAACAAGAGCCAATGTCCAAGAGGAAATTTCCTACTTGGAAATTGGAGCCCTCCCTGTTTGATAGGCTAAATTCATCAGGGATTGTCTCAAGCACTGGGGCCACAAACCCCACCAGAGCAGTCAGAGGGTGGGAGCTCTGGGGACTCCACAGTCACCATGGGTTAAACTTTCCACTTCCCTGCTTAGACATCAGACTGTCTCTCCTATTTATTCACCTTTTTTTCAAAGAAGCAAATTGAGTACTAATGATGAATCAATTAACTCTTTCCTACCTAAATCCTTATATATTGGTTTCAATATTCTACACTGGGTAAAGAGAATGTTGTTGGTTAATAGTCCTAATTTCAGAACCTCTGCTAGTGTTGGAAAGTGACTCCTCTCTTAGACCAAATTTTAATTCCTCCCTGAGGATTTAACTATTCTGAAGCATTCATTTCCCTCCAAGCATCTGACTATTCCCACATTTCTTACGATTCATTTGAGGCAGATCAGTGGCATTTCAGTGGAGCAGCTCTTATCAGAACAAGAAAGAAAACTAAAGAAGCTGCAGCAGCTAATTCCCCCACCCCCTTGTATTAGGCAGGTTCCTCAGATTACTACAGAATTTAACTGCTCCACCACATGACAAAACTTCTCCAATAATGCACACTAAACAAGCAACAGGAACTCCAGAATTCAATGAAAGCAGAATTAGGCTAGCAGCAAATTAAACAGTCTCAAGTTTTTCAGAGATTACAAACAACAGTTTCATGCTTGTTGCTGTGACTCTTTTTTTTTTCTCTACATTTACCTCCAAACAACCTTGCATGCATTTCATATGGGCAATCACAAGTAAAACTGTTTAAAATTCAGCCATGGATGAGAGCAGCTAAAGGGAAACTTTTAAAGCTAACAGGTCTAGATTTAAGTCTTCCTACACATAATCAGCTTTTCCTCATGGGATTTCTAAGAGGAATCAACTTTCTCATCATTCACTGCCTATCAGTCCTTGCACTGTGCCATTTAATCTAATTTTTAACAAAGGAATTTATACATTGGGGGTTTTATATAGTTCAAGAAATTTCCTTTCTAGCAGTCTGCTTACAGGTACTCCATATCAATATCAGATAACATAAATAGATCAAGAATTTGCCACATGCAGTCTGAAAGGTTTAAAGCCTCAAATGTCTTTACCACCAATTCAGGTAAAAGACTTCCAACATACTTAATATTCTCCCCAGCCTTTCTGTCTGGTCATTACCATCCCAAGACAAGAAACTCCAGAATTTATTCTTGTTCACTGTAATTGAAACTCCTTCCTGCAGGAGTTTTTGGCTTTTTCCTGACCTCAGTTCAGAAAAAATTTCCCTGTGACTCTTTCTGTATTGCAATTTTACTTCATTGAACTCTGACACTTTTTTAACATTTCCCAAAAGACAGAATATGACCCACAATGATTTTCAAAGTTATATAGTCCCTGAACCTACAAAGCTCATAAATATATCCTAAACAGCTTAACTGAACCAAAGAGTTAAGGGTACATTGTAGGTGGACACACAGAGAGTTATAAATTTTATTCAAGGAGATTTCAATAAGAAAGCTGAAACTGAGATGAATTTAACTGGAGAGTGGGCAGCAGAGTGCTGGAGGGGCATTAAAGCACTGAGAGTGGGACTCAGGAGCTCTTTCCTGAGCCTTATTTCTCTTAGCAGAAAGAATTTCTGCTCAGCAAACCCTGCCCTCTGGTGACTAAATGCCATTAGTACCATGCATATATAAATATCTGGGGGGTTGACTCTTTACACATGCATTGCCACAAAAAGTGCAAGCAAACATCATTTCAGTGGCATGATTTGGATTTTATTTGTTCCTTCTTCTGATATTAATGAAAAATATTGGGTTTTTCCTTCTGTTTCAGAGAAATGTTCATTCTACTTATCCTGTACATTGTGTATATAAATATTTCATATTGTATTCACCCCTTTTTTCTGGAAACAAACAGCCTGATCACACAGTGCTACAGATTTATTGTCCATAAATAATGGACATCTTTGGATGAACAAACATCATATTTGTAAAATCAGAAATTAAAGCCTTCCACACACAATAAGAAAATCATGAAATGCAGATATGTACATATCTTTGACAAAAACATTTTTTTTCCGAATTCCTAGTTAACTATTTTGTTTAAATTTATTTGCTAAACTCTTTTACTAAACAGGTACCAGCTCAGCACACAGCTGTGCTTCTTTCTGAGCAGTATAAACATTGTCTGCCCCCCTCCCATCGTGCAAACCTTGTGTGGTTGTAGCAAAGACACCTTTTCAATTGCTATAAACCAAAATCCAGGCAGTCATCAAAACCAAAATAGCAGTTATGGGGCAGAGATCAGCAGGTCACTGGATTTTTAGAGCAGTTGCCAGAGTTTAGATATTCACTGGCAACTCTGCTGAGAGCTGCCAGGTGCATACACTTGTGTTTCTCTCTCAAAACTGAGGAGGTATCAGAATTTTCAGTGGATTTTTTTTTTCCCTGCCAATTGTTAGATAGCATCGAGGGCTGGCACAAAGCTTGTCATGCTGTGACACACCTGGACAGGCAGGCAGAAAGGGAGGGGAGAGACCCATAAAACACAATTTTTTCCCTGTCCAATGACTGCACACCACAAAATATTACATTTTTTGCTGGTCCCAGGCTGAGAGCTGCATAGTGGAGGAAGATTTGGGTGCCAAGTTGCAGAAAAGCCTTGAAAACAGGCTCCAAGTGACCCCCAGAGCACTTAGCTTGGACTGGAGGATAGCTGAAAGACTGCAAACAGTTGGGAAAACTGGTTAACAAAGAGCATTTCTACTGCTCTCACTACAGCAGGACCCATTCACTCCATGGTGTTAAACACCACAGCTCCTGCAAAGATGGCTTGAGAAGGCATTAAACAGATACCACTGCCAGAAACTTCCTGCCCTCTCCATCCTCTTCCAGGAACACAAATGTCTGTGGGGCTACATGGTGACACACCGTGGAGAAGCCAGAAATAGCCCCAGCAAAGGGATGAAAAACAAGTTTTACCCTGCCCCAGAACTCGCCCTTGGCTCCCAGCACTGCAGAAGGCAGTTAAATAATTTCCATTCCCCATCATTTTGTTCCAAAAATTGAAAAAAACTTCTAACCCTCATCCAGTGGAGAGGCAAGGGAGAGAAAGGTGTTGTTGATCAGCAGTGGAAGATGCCTGCTGGCTCCCCAGCCTATCAGTCAAGTCAGCAAGGCTGCTCCCCTGGCCCAGAGGATTCATTTGGAAAGCAAGAGACCTGCAGAGACCAAAAACAGCAAGAGCAGTGTGAGTGCTCCTGCTGCTGCTCCAGGAAGTTCTTTCTGCACAGCCTAAGGCAAGCAGAGTGCCCCAGGCAAGAGCAAAGCCACCCAATATCCTGAAGCTGCACCTGGGGAGGTTTAGATTGGATACTAGGAAAAAAGTTCTTCACTAAAAGGGTTTTCAAGCATTGGAACAGGCTGCCCAGAGAAGTGGTGGAATCTCCATGTCTGGAAGGGTTATAAAAACATGTGGATATGGCACCTGGGGACACGGTTTTGTGGTGAACAGGATTAATAGTTGGATTCAATAATCTTGGAGGTCTTTTCCAACCTTAATGATTCTTAGATCCTACCATTCTTGCTAATGCATGAGGCAAAGGCAAAGGAGGCATGAAAAAAAAAACAAATAAAGCAGTAAGAACACCAGAGCTCAAAGCACAATCAAGAGAACAATTATCAGGCTAAGAGGAGAGACATTTTATGCCTTGCTACTTTCTCTCAGTCACAGCCCTACTGCTAATTAGAACAGATACAATTTTCAGGCAGACTGGGATTTTCAAGTTAAATGGTGCCCTTAAAGTCTTTTTTTTCTGGCTTTCATTGCTATTCATGGCACAGGAGTTTGCTGTCACTTACCCTGACTCAGCAAAGGTCTTACATGAGCATGGGTTTAAGCTCATGCTTTAACCTGTATGGAGTGAGAACACAGGTTTTCTGCTGAGCCAGGAGCCCCAGGAGGAGTGTCTGGAGTTCCTGATCTCAGGCCAGGGATGCAGGATGTGCAAACTGACCTCAGCAGCTGAAACAGAGCACCAGGGCCAGGTGTGGCTCTGGGCTCAGGGCACAACTGACTCGTGGTTAAGGGGCACCTGGGCACAACCTCAAGTCAGTGTGACACTAAAGCAGCTCAGATCTGCTGTGGAGCTTGAGAGGTGTCAAGACCCAACAGGTGCCAAAGAACCAGAAAATCTGTGGCACAACTAGAAATTGGAGCAGTGGGAGAAGCCAGAGTACCCTACCATCTAACTGGCCATTACTGCAAGCTTGGGCAATTGAGTTCAACACAGTTTTTTACAGAAAGACTGCATAACAGGATGGCCAGGAAGATGGGCTGTGCCACTCTCAGGTGCCTTGAGGCTGATGAAACATCATGAGGTTTCAAAGACTGTTTCCAAAAAACAAGGATCCTCCAAAACTTTTATGTGTGGCACCAGTTGCCAACAACTAGGACTGAAATTGCACAGTGAAAGGACCAGTGGCTCAGGGCCTGGATTTGCAGCCCCACACTGTGTGGCTCCATCAGCTCATGTAGCCCACACAGTAGTGCCAGTGCAAAGGAGGGTTTCTGCTCTTGAAATGATTGTCAAATTGCTGATTTACTGAAGACATGCTGAATGAAAGACATGCTGATATGGCTTGGAGACAGAGAACATTTCTTTATTGCTGACAATGCTGAGCCTGTTCTTAGTACTAAATTGCTGGAAAAGGAGAGAGAGAAGAGGCAATTTACTTGCAATTGTCTTGTCTCCAGTTCTGTCACTTGCTTTATATTCTTGGTTTTTTTTTTTTTTGTCTCCTCATCTGCTCCTGCCATAAATTCCTGGCTGTGCTTGTAAAGCCTTTTTCCTGTACCTCAGTGCCCAAGGGATGCAAGCCATACACTGTGCTCACCTTCTGTCACAGGGCCTTGGGAGGGCACCACCAGAGGGTTTGAGGGAACACTGTGATCTTCATTTCAGTGACACGTCCTGTTCATGCTATTTTAATTGTGGTTTAGTGGCTTACAGCCAAGGCAAGGAGTGAATTTCAGGGCAGAAGGCAGACAGCTTTATGCTTTCACTCCCATCTCTGATACCACACAGGGCTTCAAACCCTGTAACTTGAAAAGCACATTACAATGCACGAGTGTGCCAGCCTGGTGGCAAAGCCACTAAGATGAAAAGCAATGACACACATCTCTTCTTTCCTCCTTTTTGTGTTCATTGTCCCTTACTCTCTTTCTCAATTTGTCTTCCCCTCCTTTTATCTTCACCTCTTTTCCTGGAAATTTGGAGAACTTGTACAGCAGTTTGAAACTCGTGAGTTTTACGCAATTCTCACCTGGATGCTGAAAATCAAAGTGAGGTCTGAGTCACACTGCTCAGAAGAGACTGAGGCCTTGTGTCCCCACTCCAGCACAAACTCACAGCACGAGGGCAAAAGAGCAGCAAGGCTGGGCTCCGACACGTTTCTTCAGGAAGCAGAATGTTAACTTCACAGGAATCTCATCTGCCCTCCCCATCTCTTCTCCCCACACCCTGTATCCCAAACATACTGCTGATGCAATGCAGAGACCTCCAGAACATCCAGACCTTCACTGGTCACCCTCACTTAGGGAAACCAAATGGGTTTTTCACCTCACTGGTAAATAATAATACATTTCTCACTTAAAGTAGTTTGGCAAATTTATTGCATTACATCCAGGGATTGCTCTGGCTAGACACAAGGTCAGCCTCTGCCCCAATTTCTCTGTTTTCTAGGCAGCAATTTAGACTGCAGAGGGGAGCCCTGTTCCTTAATATACTGAGTTAGGACATAAGGGGAACAACTGCACAATTTAAAAAAAAAAAAAGTATCTTACTGATCCTTAGAAATAAAAAGGGAAAGGGGCTGGCCAGGTCCTGTTTGGAAACACAGAACTGATGGCTTCACAGCAGGGGTAGAGCAAGAAGTGAAGGGCACATCAGGGCTCAGGTGCACACCAACAGCAATGTTTCTTTCAATTTATCCTCTTCATACAAAAGACCTTTCTTTCCTTTCCCTTTCCAAGAGCAGAGAGTTAATCTTTGAAGCTCAGTGCCCCAGGATTCTGTGTATGCCAGAAGTTTATATGTGTTTGTATGAAAAATCCAGTGACATGGCCTTGGGCACAGAAACATCCTCAGCCACAGGCTGCAGGGAGGACACGCTGGGGGAGCTACTGAGTCTGTTTATACTTCTCTAATATTCTTTCTCCAGGCAATCACTGCTGACAACTATCAAGGAGATGAAAAGAGAAACTATTTTGACCTTTGGAGTGATTCAGTATGCACTCTGCTATGTTGTAGTACTGGAATTTACTTGGTGACTTCAGCTTTCTTTTAGAAGCTCAACACCTGAAATTATAGAAGCAAATCATAAAAGGCCTTAAGGGGCTTAGAATTGTTTAATCTCCTCATTAAATTAATCAAATTTTGAATTTTGTAGGCTTGAGTTTACAGATGCTGGGAATTTGCAATATTAATGCTACACACCTTTCATTTCAATGTTTGCCTCCTCTATTTCTCTAAAACACTGCACTGATCAACTCATAAAGGTCATTTCTCCTGCTGTCCTGTGGCAGGAAGAACCTGGGAGGCAGCAGGAGTTAGGCTGTGCATTGCTCTGGGTGTTCCTCTCCCTGTCTGTGATGTGTGTAATAGAACAGAACATGCATACCCTGCCAGGGGGCACACAGGAAACACAGGCAGCACTCCTGATCCTGTGATGGAAAAGGGACCCTTTGAGTGCCTCCACATCTTATGTACCATCCCAGAAGCAACAAGGGAGCAGAAAATTCCTGTATCAGGAATGGTGTGGTCAGCAGGAGCAGGGAGATCATTCTGCCCCTGTACTGGCACTGGTGAGGTCACAGCTCGAGTGCTGTGTCCAGCTCTGACCCCTCAGTTTGGGAAGGACCTTGAGACGCTCGAGCGCGACCAGAGGAGGCAACGAGGCTGGAGAGGGGCTGGGAACACAAACCCTGAGAGGAACCACTGAGGGAGCTGGGGGTGCTCAGCCTGGAGAAAAGGAGACTCAGGGGTGACCTGATCACTCTCTACAGCTCCCTGAAGGTGGCTGTGCTCAGGCGGGGTTGGTTTCTTTCTCCAGGCAGCACTGACAGAACCAGAGGACACAGCCTCAAGCTACACCAAGGGAAATATAGGTTGGATATTAGGAAGAAGTTTTTTACAGAAAGAGTGATAAAGTTCTGGAATGGTCTGTCTGGCGAGTCACCATCCCTGGATGTGTTTAAAACAATACTGGATGTGGCACTCAGTGCCAGGGTTTAGTTGAGGTGTTGGGGCATGGGTTTGACTCCAGATCTTTAAGGTCTCTTCCAACCTGGTCATTCTGTGAATTCTGTGAAAAGTCCAATGTTCCCTCCCAGGAGGGAAAGAAAGCTATCCAGGACTGTCCCAGGTGGCAAAACAGACATGCTCAGCTGAAGCTGAAAAACTCACCCTGCTGACTGGCTTCCACCAACTGATCAATGTGGAGTCCAGTGCTTCCCTGGGGTTTTCCATCGACTTCGCTTCTGAAAAGTAAGGAGCTTGCTACTCTCTGCATTGATCTGGAAACTGGCAGTCAAGAGGAATGGCAGAGTAAACCCAACTCCAGACCATGTGTCATCCCATTAATGATGTCCCAAAAGAGCAGCTACAACCCAGGCTCCACTGAAGTCCACACCCCTCATGGCCCTCACAGGATGACATTTCAAAATTCCTATGGAGAGATGGATGCACACATGGTGAGCTGGTTTGCTTTAAGCCGAGATCCCCAGCTCAGATCACAGGGTCATTCTCAAGCCCTGGGGCTGGCCATGAACAATTCATATTCCATGGCCCATATCCCATCCCAAATCAGCACATGCAGCTCTCCAGAGGCATGAAGAGGGGTTTGTTCTGTGAACTGAGGGGCTCATTGAGATTCTAGTTACAAAACAGGTTACTTCAGGGATGCCCACAGTTTGAATAATTTAAAGTCAAACTGGACAAACACAGGAATGCATTATGCAGAAAAGCCTCTTTTGGAAGGATAGGAGATAACCTTCTTAGTCTCATCTCTCTCCTCATCACTTCAACTCTGTTAAGAACTTAGCTGGAAAAATGTTTTTTTCCCAGTAGAGTAACATTAGGGCCAACCTGTGAAGCACCAGTTTAAAAATCAGACCTCAGCACATCAGGAAAACCATCCTTAGCTGCAGTGCTGAGGACTTGAAAATGTACCTGGTGAATCATCAGATCTCTGAAAATGAGCTTCTCCAGCAGCTTCAATTTCAATTTCAAAATACCCAAAGTTATCAGGGTTAGTTTACCATCTACCCTCTTGCCCCCTTAACAGGAAAGAGAAATTAATCTCTCTCTCCGCATCAGTAGTGGCTTCTGTCAAAATCATATTCCCAGACTATTCTCTTGGTCCTTTTGTGACCATTATTGTATTTTTTATTTCTGCTTTTTCTCTCAATAGGCTATTGTGTTTGATCACACACCTATAGTACATTTTCTATAAGAGAACTGGCTGTTCCCCTCCTTACTTATTTTTCTCCTCCATTTTCTTTTTTTTTTATCCTTGAATTTAATTTGGGGTTGCATACAGAAGCCACAAATCCATCATTTATATGGCCAAGGTGGAAGACTCTAGGTCACCTCCACTGAGACACTTAAATGCCTAAGCTCAGCAAAGTTCAGTTCTCTCCCAGAGCAGACTCTAATATTCAAGCTAATTATTCTTATTATTAGTAATACACTTTTTTAAAATTAAAAGTGGTACATCCTAAATCTTCATTTTCTGTTGAAAGTATTGCAGGCAAACACTGCTAGAAGTGAGCTTGTTCACTCAAAATTCAGCAATATCATTACACAGAATTTCCATTCTGATCAGTCCCACATAGACAATAAACAGGAAAAGTTCTGGCTCCAAAGTGCTAAGAATTAATTTGAATTTCATGACAACAGATAGGGATCAGGGAGAAATAAATTAAGAAACACTGTATATCTCCATACTCAGTGGCAGGAGACTGCAGCCCATACTCTGTTTTAGCAGGTTCAGGTCCCTGGAGCAGTGAAGCCCCAGCAGCAAGTTCAGCAAGGTTGGCCATGCAAACACAAACTTCCTGTCTCTGGCAGCCACGAGGAGCCCACAGTGAGGTTTGTGCTGCCAGGAATAATTTCCTAATAGCACCCAGTCAAAATAACCTTTTATCAGACATGGCTACACCTACAGGAGTTGCAGCTCTACCTCCACAGTTGCAATAATTCCTTTCCAAACATTTGCAGCAGCAAAAGAAGAGGTATTTTTAATGGCATTAAATGTCGTATGCAGAAAAAGAAGTTTAAAAAAGTGGAATTAGCCCTGGCTCACATTTACAAAGCACTAGTTTCTTCCCCTACCAAATATATTGAATGATAGCAATGTTTTCAGCCTCCCAGAAGAGATCAATGCTTGAAATCTGAAGCCAGACAAAATCAGAAAAATCCAGGTGAAAGATGAGGCACACAGTTGAGAGCCAAGTCATTAATGGCTATGTGACTTAAACACTTTGATGTATTCTCTGTCTCTGGGGCATGGTCAGGTCACAACTGCACTCAAAAAGTTCCTCAGCTCAAAGCTGGCACAACTCCTGGAAGCTCATGACCTGTGGAGGGAAGGTGTCAGTCCCACAGCTTCAGAACCATTCCTCCTCAGGTAGCACTCTGCAGTTTAGAAGATGCCTTCCAGCCACACTCAGCAGCAACACTCCCAGCACTGCTGGGCCATGCCTGGATGGGATGAGGCACAGCTCTGGCTCCCAGAATCTGCCACACAACGCTGGCAGCAGCAGCAGCTGCCCTTATTCCACAGGCAAAGGAAGTGCAACCTTTCCTGAGCAAGCACCTTCCTGTTCCTATCCACTAAAGAAGAGGGATGGATGGATGGATGGATGGATGGATGGATGGATGGATGGATGGATGGATGGATGGATGGATGATGGATGGATGGATGGATGGATGGACGGATGGATGATGGATGGATGGATGGATGGATGGATGATGGATGGATGGATGGAAGTGTTCCATGGATCACATCTGACCTGTGAGATACCAGAACAACCAGAAGCAATTGGATGACTGCAAATAAGTTTGCCTTCTCTAGTAAGTGCCCCATTTCTTAATTTATTACAATCCAGTTTAGGCTGACATGATGAAATGCCATGCCAGGAACATATCCTTACAAATTCTGGATGAAGGAGGGGGTCTTGCAGATATAATCAATACATGGATACCCAAACATTTGTTCTGGGAAGGGGTAAGACATATGAGCTGTCCATCTGCAGAGGAGATGAGAGGCTCCTACCAGTCTCAAGGAAGAAGAGAAATATACATTGTTATCAGTAGAATGTGAAAGCAACATGTCATCATTAGTCAGGACATATAGAACAAGATGACTAGGATAGGGACGGGGATAGTGAAGCTTTATGCACTAAAATTTCAAGTGAAAATCACAAGTTTAGACTGAGATTTGAGGTAACACAGCAGATTGCTCTCATCCACAGTGACCAGCCCATCACTGTGTTGTCACAGTGCCACTCACAGATCAAGACTGCACTGAGAGAGGCACAAACAGGCTAAAGGATGGATTGTTCCTTGGGGCTCAGGATCTCTAAAAGATGGATTGTTCCTTGGGGCTCAGGTGCAAACAGACAAGCTGTAGCAAGCAATAAAACCATCACTTGGCTGCTGATGTGCAATAATTTTCTTTGTGCACACTCTTAGCCCATGGAAATGTGAGGTAATTTGGATTAGCTTAGCCTTTACAGGGCTTACTGCCTGAGAGCTGCCACTTGTGCTTAAGCTCTGTAATTTCTGCTTTACCAGGTAGATGCAAGCTCATTGCAAACATCAGGTGTGCAAGCTGCCCTTGCTTGCAATAAACATGCCAGCACTTTTCCAGCAATGCAGCAAACTCCTGTTCTTTCCAACACAGGAGCTCAGGGTGACTGGGGAATACTGAATATTGCCTGGTGCTCTCAGAGATACAAACTCTTTACTGGTTTATTATCCAAACCTCAAATCACAGCTCTAAACCAGCAGATTCTTGTGACCACGGGATCAGATGAACTGAACATAATCATGGAAAACAGTGAACACATCTACCCTATGTCTCCAAGTAATTTAGAGCTACTCCTTTTAGCATAGGACATAGCACCAAATACTGCTCTGTTTGATATTAAATCCATAATTTATTGTTCCTGAATGCTAACTACTAAATATTTACAGGCCAAAAACTGAAATTTAACTTTCTTTAGAGAAAGAATTTGCAGCAGTCTCAGGAATCTCACCCTTACAAACCTTACTTCCAAACAAACCACACTTTAAACTTGTTTTCCTCTTTGTGGCAATTCTATGCAAATCATGTTCCCAAAATACATTTGTGTCCTCAGAGCACACACATGAATAATTTCTTCTGCATTCATTCATAAATCTGTTTCTCCTAATTCTCTTCCTCAAATTTAGTCCTTTGAGCCACTCAGGACAAGGAAAATTTCTCTTTCAGGTACCTGAAGTTTCTCCAGACTCAGAATTTGGAAGCAGATCTTCTCTAATATAAAGCAATAAAATAAAACATCCTGTGGTGCTGTATTTCTCTCTTAGCAGGAGGACTCCTGTTTTCCATTAAGCAATGATGAACATTTCTTCCTGTTGACTCCTCTGGGAACTCTTCTAAAGCCCTAAGGATGCTCTGTCTTATTAAAAGTAGGAAAATCTCCTAAGTATGTTACATCAGCTGTGAAGTTCTGCCTAAACTCAGCGCAGATACAGTATCACACAGAGCAGAAGGATGAATGGGAGACAATATTTCAATTATTCTTTCTCAAGAATAAAAACACTGAGGCTACAAAAAGATAAACATCTTTTAAATAGCTTCAGTAGAAGAAAACTGGGTGAGGTAACGACTAGAATAATACAACTAGAGTGATTATGTTTTTGTGGAAATGTTTTCTTTTCACTAAGTTGTTTTTGGTCCACTGTTTCCTGGAATTCCTGGAATTTCATCCTTGTATATCCCAGGCTAAATATTTTGGAAATATGTTTGAAGGGGATACTGTCATTCTTTTCCATGTGAACTGATCCACTTTGCATAGATGAACTTAAATGATTATGTAGGTCAGAGAATTCTCAACTGTGGGGTTCTAACACACTCTTAGAAATAAACCCACATACCCAGGTTTAAAACTTTGCTCCTAGGATTGTTTAATTATCTATACAAGGTGGTAGGACTTCTATAAGGCAGACCCATTAAATCCTGTTTATTTGTGATTAGGAAAGTTTCTGAAAGATGATTTCTCCCATCTGGACAGATTGTTACAACTTACTTATTCTATTTTAATTTAGTCTAAATTAAATTGTCATTGCCAAAATTGTCCCTAAAATCTGGACAACCTTGTCAGTTTAATGTAAACTGAAATTAGAGAGTTTGGTAAGAAATCCATTTATTTGGAGAACTGCTCAGCTAAGTTTACCTAATTACCCCAGCACAAGCTACATCCCCTCTGTGCCAGAAACTGTATGAATACCACCAGAAAGGTGAGTTCTACCAAAATAATTTATTGTTAATGCATAATACAGAAGATATTCAGACGCATACAAAAGGGGAACAGATAATGGAAAGGTGTCAGAGCTGTTCATCTAATTTCCTAATGAGTCAGGTAGAAATTACTAAAATACACCCTTTGCTATGAGAAAAGACTTCAGCATTCCAAATTCATTACATATTTCCTGCATTCTGACAGCTATGACACTAGAGAGAAAGGGGACCTCTTCCCCCACAACAACTGATCCTTAAAGAGAATGAGAACAAAGTTATTTTCAGTTACTCCATTAACTCAAAGGTCTGTGGTCACTCCTGCATTTAATCCACTAATGAACTGCTGTGGACTGCATTTGCTGACATGAAATGCCACCTCTTGTTTTCCTGCTGGCTTTTGTAAGAGGGGGCTGTTTCTGTATGCTCAGCTGGGGACATAAAAGAGGTGCAGTTTTTAGGAGGAAGCCAGCTCATGTGAGAGGAACCTGAAGGGCTCGTGCATTTGAAAGTTTTTCTACCCAAAAGACCAGTTACCCTAAAAAAAAGATATTACTTCTCCCTACAAGTCTTGTTTTAACTCTAAGCACAGCACATTTTTGGGGGTCTCTGAGGAACTGATACAATGCAATGCAACTTTAGTTTAGCCTCGTCCTCAAGCACTCAGGGATTTCTGATCCCAAAGCCCTCCTGAGGGAGTCAGTGGGACCCATGGTGACATGCATGAGTGCAGGGCAGCAGCATGCAGTAAATGAAGTGCTGAGCTGGAAGGATGGAGGAGGAACAATTTCATGACTAAGCAAGACATGCTGAAGACACAGATGATTTCCCTGTTTCTCATACAGCCAGATTCTGTGATGCTGGGCAAAACGTTTAAGCTGAATTTTGCTAAGTGAGCACTACAGTGTTACTTACTTCACAAATGTTCACCTCTGGGACTTCTGATACTATTTGAGAAATGCTGAGGGTCAGCACTGCCACTGAGGTCACAGATCTGTGTTTTAGACTGTCACAAAAATAGTCTTTACATCTCAGTATTTAGGATACATTAGGAATTGTTCCTTAGCTCAGGAATAAAACCTTCTTCATGTTCAGTAGCTGTCCCATAAAACAAATTCATTAGGTTTTGAGAAGCATTCAAAAATTGTGGCAGTAAATACTAGAAAAGAGTGCAAGAGAAAATTAAACAGTGTCTGAAGAGAGTGCAGACTAAGGCCCAAGGCCATACATTAAACAATGGACAGAAAATCAAACACTGAAGAGCTTCTCATTAAAGGACTGTGAGCACAGGAAGAGGGTCCTGTGCAAAAAAACCCAAACACAACTAGAGTGACATTCAATCACTTAATTAAAGATGCACAAAACACCCAAGGAAATTACAGTAATGAATACAAGAAAAAATGAATGAAGAGACTCAGTAGCAACAACAAGCCCAACACTTTTGATATTTTTTGAGTGGTGATTCC
Organism: Peucedramus taeniatus; assembly: GCA_013400575.1. Classification (NCBI taxonomy): domain Eukaryota; kingdom Metazoa; phylum Chordata; class Aves; order Passeriformes; family Fringillidae; genus Peucedramus; species Peucedramus taeniatus. The sequence goes on from WBNO01030977.1 coordinate 91,536, forward strand.
TCTGATGTATACTGTAATACCATGCAGGGGTATCTAAAGGAGCCCTGAAAAACCTCTATCAGCAACTGAAAGTTTACAGCAGGGTGAGTAATCAGTAGACAAATTAGTTCTGACTGATGTGAATGATCAGCAGCTGAAAGCTTGCACTGCATCAGCACAACAAAGTGCTTGTGGTACCCTCAGCTCTCCCACAAGAGCATTGCACTGAGGCCTGCACAGCTCTGGCATGAGGGACCCTCATCCCCTGGGCACACACAGCCCTGGGGAGGCACTGAGTTATATTGAAATAAAATGTGGCATGTGAAATTCCAGCTCAAATAACCATAAAAATCTGGAGTCTTCAACACATATTAGCACTTTGAAGCAGTATGAGCTCTGCTGCTTGATCTTTGCTGTCTTGAGAAGTAGGGGGAAAAAAAGTGTTTTAGTGCCTCACAGTTTGGACATTTTGTTGGGTGAATAATTTCTAGCACAATGCCTTTTAGCCCAGGGCTTAGAAAACCCATCAAGAACAGAAAGCTCAAGTAAGATTATAGGATATAACAAGTACACTTCATCTTAACAGCAGTGTAGAAACAATATCAGATGGCTTTTATTGCATAACCAAAATCTTCTGGAAAATCTGCCCAATGCAACCCAGGGATTTAAATGTTCCTGAAAAATTAAATGCCACACAAGAAGAGAAGCCAGCTTTTTAACTCAGTCATGTGCCAGAGCCATGGGTTTAGCTGACTTACTGCTCACATGCAGCTTGCCTTCCCTCTACTGCTGGGATGAGATACCTGGAGGTTACATTGGCAATTTCCACCCCATCAACATCACTGCTGTCCTGAGCTCCCAATCCATTCCTGTGCACTTGTGCAAAGCTGTCAGCTGCATCCTCTGCCTCTAACCACACTGACAGAGCACCACTGCCACTGCTTCCCCTCAGCACCCATTCCAGAAAGTACCACTCCTGCTGTTCCCCTCCTGCACTGCTCAAAAAAGCAGAGTACCCTTCTCCTCTCCCAGTGCTGGAATAATTGGTAAGAAATTTGCTGCCTCAGAGCAGGGTCCTGCTCCATTAAAGCTCTTCCCATGTATTTGTGTCATCATTTGATTTGGAGAAGTGGTTGCATTAAACCAGTCTGGGCCGTGGGTCAAGCTCTCACAAGTGCTCAGGGCCACACACAGCAAAGGACACAGCTGCTCACAAGCCATTCCTACACTGGCAATATTTAGAGCCCACTGTGAGCTTGAAAAATCAGCACTAGGGATACTGAGGGGAAGAAGCTAGCAGGAATTGCCTGGCATTGCCTGTGGTAACCCTTCTTGGGTAATTTTTACACTCACCATCTGCTGAGAAGCAGAGTCCTTCATCCTAGCACTCTCATCACCACCACCACACCCAGCCATGTTCACTTTTCCTCAGTTTCCTTTCCAACTCTCCTGTGTTTCTTGTGTTCAGAAAGGACAGGAGAGAGGAGACCCCTCCTGGGTCTGCAGCAGCAGCCAAGAGCTCAGCCCAGGAGATGGGGTTTGGAACAAGGCTGATAAAAAATTCCAGACCTCTTACCAGACAAATGCCACACAGTAGTAGGCAGTTTTGCTCCTCTAAACCAATTTGTGTTTCATTACTCAAACATTAAACATGTTAACTCAAACATTAAAGCATGTTAAACCCACTCTGAACCCATATGGTGCAGTGAGCCATTGGAGGGCACCAGGTGTGTTCCTGCATGAAGTGAACTCTTGCTCTGCCTGTTTGTGAGTCACAGAGACACTTTATGAAGTTGTGTGCTTACAGCTGGGCATTTCTGTCACATGAGCAGCACTGTCCCTATGGCCTGGGGGTAATTTGTATTGAAAAAGGAAAATACCCAGTCAGTGTTCTCGATCATTTGAATGTATTGAGCTACTAAATTCTCTCCAGATAGTAAAATCTACAACTCACATAGTCTGGAGATAATGTTCATACACTATAGTGGTCCTATAACAGAAAACAGTCTGATACTCTTCTGAGTTTCTCATCCATTGGCTTTTCTTTGCAAACTGTCTTTGTTATGGAGATAGGCAAAGCTACTGCTTATGAAGGACTCTGGGACTCTGTAGAAACACTAAAGCCAAGCAAAAAAAAAAAAAAATAAAAAGAACCTACAATTTTACAACAATAAGGGAAAAGAACTGCACTGAATTAGATCTTCCCCCACAGAATAATTGCAGCATAAATGTCTATGGATGCTGCTGCCCTCCTAGTGACAGACCTCTTGACATCTTCCCTCTGGAAATGAAAAAGTGTTTGGCCTACAGGGGAGGTAGCTGGAAATGCTCAGAGAAATATCATAGACATCTGACACAAGTTGTTTGAAATGCAGCAATCAAGGGAATCTCAAATAAACCTGACTGAACTATCTTAAAAATATATTCAAAGGACAGATTTATCCCTGTATAACTCATTTTACTGTGATTATTTTTTTTAAACAAACAGAGTCTAATAACCTTTACCTCATCTGGAGATTCTTTGAAAATATGTTTAGCTTGTATAATCAAAACTGCATTCCTGTTACCTAGCTGGAGGCAGAGACCTCTTCACTGGCTCATGCAAAATTTCAATTGATTTAGTTGAAAAAGTGGCCCTTATGTTCTCTCTGCTTCCAAGAGCAGGTATACAATTCCATAAAAGCAGGATTTCTGAGATCTAGCCTAAAGTTAGATATAACTTTTATCTTTTCCCAGCCTTTCTAGAAGACTCTTTCAATACTGCAGTGCTTAAGATCATGAAAATCTTGGTTTCTCCTGCCTAAAACAATTTATGACCAGATCAGAGCCATCAATTTTTATTCCAACAATATCCTTCATTTCAAAAAACTTTACTGTCTCCAGAAAAGGGCCCATTGACCTGAATAAATGAGAATCAGTGATTGCTGAAGCTGACCAAGAAAAATGCTGGAAATGCCTCAGTCTGACAATGAAAATTTCTCCTAGACAGATATCCTGAGGATGGACAGATTCTCCATTTCCACCATTATCAGCAGAAGGGAGAGCCCAAGTCATGGATAATTCTAATTTCCTGCTTTGATAAGAGATAAAACCTATTAAGTATAAAAAGCCTCTTTGCCTTTTAGTCAGCACACAAATTAACATTTGGAAACTCTGAAGATTATGTCACTGTGATGTAGAGAACATATTTTGGTGCTGCACCTCGCTGGACTTCTCTGAGCTCCAGAGGAAAAAAAGAGAAGTAAGTACTAACTATGAGATATTTTGTAAGTTTTCATCAAAAAGTTCAGCAGTGTCAGCAGACAAACTCTCAAATAACCCATTTGATTAAAAGCCACCACCAGATTTCTTCACCCAATCTTAGAAATTTGGGGTATCTAAACTGAGGTTAAGAGGCTCAGTTTCCAAATATCTGGTTGCCCATTTACTCCTTAACCAGCCTCTTCTTCACATTCATGAAAACAAATGGGATAGAAAAATAAAACAGTCACATTTTCTTGCTTGTTTGGAAAGTCACAGCCAGCCTGTATGAAAGGAGGGAGAGAGAAAAGGAGTCCCTAATGCCCAACATGTGTTTTATAATCAGTCCATAGATTTATCCTTCTTCTGTTTGTAGAAATACCCTGAGCAGAGCAGAGTGGTCCTGAAATGGTTCATTACTTACAAACATTTGATGAAAGTGGATTCAGCTTTTGTTTTATGATCCAACATGCTGGAGGCAGATGAGTTTTCTAGATGAGATGCAGGCTGTACACACAGACCAAACTGCTTCTTTCTGCTTTTCAGTGCTGTCCAAGGTGCTGGGTTAAAGAAAAACCCAGGAGTAGGCTGCTGCCAAAATGAGCCCCACAGTTATCACTAATCCCTGTAGAGACATTGATCCTTGTACAATTCAACTTCACAGCATTGTGGCAAACAGGAAAAAACCTCTGTTTATCTTTTTTTTTTCTTTAAGTTACACTAAGTTTTGCTGTTTATTAGTCTTTCCCTCAATTATGACCTATCTCAGCAATCTGCCTTCCAAGCAATGCTCACCAAACCTTTCTCAAAGGGCTCTGGAGCCTGCTGATTGAGCTGTCTTACAGAAACCTTGCTAATAGTATACATTTGGAGAGCTTTTAATCATTTTATGAAGTTAGGAAATTCTCATCTATTAAACTGCAGCGGACCACTGAGAAATTTTATGGCTTGTCACCAGTCGAGATCAGCTGAAAGGAATGCAGAACGGTGCTTTCAGATTAAATTACAGTTTTTCAGGTTGGACTGGCACAATCTGTCTTCAGCAAAAGAGGGGCCTTGTGTGGAACTTTTAGAGCAAATTCAATCCTCCGATTCACTCTGCTGCTCCCTTCATTTTGCACTGAGCTGCGCAGTTACAAAGCTCACTGTGGCACTCTCGGGCATCCTTCCAGCCCAAGGGCCATGTGCTGTCTGCCAAAAGCCCATTTCCAGGAGAGCTCTAGCTTATCACACACAGGGACAGTGAAGGAACATGGTTATAATTTGAGGGATTTCACATGCAGACTTACTGAGTGTGACTGAACTGGCTTTAACCTTGCTTTTAACCTTCACCTTCTCTGCCCAGTGCCATGAGGCACTTCTCTGTAGCTCATCCAAAAAGGAGAGAGCCACCACAGAGCTGTGCAGTTGTTATAAGCACCCTTGGGAGAAAGGAAATGTTCCCTCATGACCCAACATGAGAGAAGACAGAGGATTTCCTCTCTTTTGCCTCCCCTCTAAGATGAAGTTTGCCCATTGCCTGGAGAAGAGGAATAACTTGTTAAGGACTGAATTGTAAAAGTAGAACAAAACAACAACAAAAATAACCATTTTGGCCATGTTTATATGTGCTCTGAACTTACATCCTGTGAAGGTGATGTTACCTTCTTTGAACATTCATGGGAAGAGAATTTCAACCTCCCCTTGAATTTAAATGGTCACAGACAATGAAGGTGCTCCCACCCAAGAGAAAGATAATTTTTAAGATCCCTTCCAACCCAAACAATTCCGTGATTTCTTTGATTCTCCTAGAGACCTCTCCAAACATCAAACACACACTTCTATACAACCCTAGTTAATCTAGGCTAAAAGTGCACCAAAAAAAGAGAATATATTCTGGTTTAAACTGAAATGTAAAGGGACAGTGTTTTGAAAGTGAAAAAATATACCTTGAATTTGTTAATCACATTTCAAACATATCATAAGGATAATATATTTTTTTTCCTAAGACTGCAGGTGCAACACTACGTAGCTAGTTACAAGTTAAGTGTTTATAGAATACCTTCTTAGAGAGATTACAGAAGAGAATGAGAACTATACAGCTTTTCTGTCAGGTATTTTATAAAGATATCAAATATTTGGTGAATTCTAAAGAGAAAAAAAAAGGAAAAAGTTTTCACAGAACCAAAATACAGCAGAAATGGCTTCCAATCTCTTCCCTCTGGAGGCACCAGAATACTTCATGAGAGGTGGAATAAGAGTAGAAGAGACATTTCAGGAAAAACATCAGACAAAAATGTCCAGTCTTCCAGATGACAAAGAACCTGCCTTTCTGTCAAGAGCAAGCTGCTAGATTAGGCTAAGTAGGAGGAAAGGGAAAATATGGAATATTCTGTCTCAGCCACAAAAAAATATTTTGCCCTATATCCAAAAATGAAAAACAAAAAATAAAAAAGAAAAATAATTAGAAGAAAAAATCCTTATCTTCTTGTATTAGAGCTAGCCTCCAGTTCTGTGCCTCATGGCTTTTCTCTTTCTTCTTTCTTTTTCGTTGTCCTTTGTCTCTTTCTCATCCTCTTGTTTCTAATCTTGCTCCCAGAGTCTGCCTCATTCTTTCCCCCAGAGACAAATTAAACTGAGGACACTGATTGAAAATTCACACCCAGGCCCTTAATGAGTGTATCATAGCTGTGTCTCCTTTTGGGCAAAGGAAATCTCAGAAAGGTTTTAGCACCCTAAAGCTGCCAGAACAGTCCAGATACCCCACAGACACAGAAGGCAGAGAGTTTTTGAAAAAAGAAAAGAAGAAACCCTAGAGACAGCAACCACAAATGACTCCATTCTGCCCATCTTCCTTTCCATATTTGCTTCCCTTTTTTTCCTCAGTGGCCTTTCCCACCTCCCAAGCACATGACTTTTAACCCAGACAACCCTTCCATGTATCCAAAGCCTGACATCCCTGTTTATGTTCCCCAGGACCAACCTTGTCACTTTACCACATTAGTTCACATTTCCATTTGTGACAACTCTTGGCACATTTCCCCTCCACCAACCACTGCTCCCTTTTCCACAACAAGAAGTACTTTAGCAGCCAAAGCACAACAGTCTGATAACTGCTCACCCAGTATCATGTATCTCCTTATTATCTGCTACATTATCCTTATCTAATTGCATGCACTTTGGCTCAATCTGACATTTTCAAAACTACAGATGCTTATTAGCTTTTCTTAGCTAAAAGAAAAAAATGTGCATTATAGTGATTACCAGTTCCTGGCAGTGCCTGTGAAACACTGTAATGAGAGAGACCTTTAGCCCACCATAGACAAGCACAATCAGGGCCTGTTTTGGTTATTAGCAATGCTCCCACAAATGTTGCCACTGTCAGAATTAATGACAGCACTACTAATTATTAATAATCTCATGTTTCTGTCCATGGATTCTTTTTAGCCCTAAGATTTAGGCCAAAAGCAAAAATTATTTAATTCTGCACCCGTCACAAGGAAGCCACGAATGAAGTCATGGCCTTGATTCCTTTATGGTGCCCAACAGATGCAGGTCCTGCCTCACAAAGGTAAATAACTGGCTGAAGGTCATGTGGCAGACCCAGGAACTGCAAGACTTCCCTAATAGTTATTCCAATGCCCTACCACTGATCCATGTGCCTTCACAGAGAAAGAATCTAAATGTGCCCAGAAATCAGTGAGAATTGCCCACTCCTTGAAGAAGCCTCTTTCAATCTCACCATCCTCCAACACAGAGAGTATAAACAAGGCAAGTACAATAGAAGGGGTTACTGTGATCCTAAACCTTGGCTATGTCAGTTTTAATTAATTACTCTTGTTTGCAATGACTCACTGTATGTGTTCTGACAAGTGTTTGTGCTGCAGTTCATAACAGAACAAAGAAGCTGCTTCAACAGCACCCACTTTATCAGAGACACCATTGTGAAGCACTATAATACCTTCAGTGTTTTCTCCATGTGTCTCCTCTTGTATCTGGCATTACACCAAAGAAATATTTAAAAAGAAAAAAGAAAAGAAAAAAATGAAAAAGAAGTTGTTAATATAGAGCAGGCAGAGGAATTGTATCAATAAAGTGCTCAGATTCAATATGCCTAGCAGTAAGAGTAGTAGAAGTGAAAATCTTTGGTTCACTATAAAGTATTTATGTGTCTATGGCAACGTGGTTGTTGATTTCTACAGCTTTCCTGAGTACAAAGTAATAAAAGTTCGGTCTTTTATATATTGCTTTTCTTTTCTAGCACCTAGATGAAATAGAAATAGAAAAACAAAATCCAAACCAAATCATATTTAATACACGTTATACAGAAACATGAGGAAAGATTAAGCAATAAATTACAAACAAAGATAGGATTCTATAGTCACATGAAACATAATCCCACAAGCAATCTGTGCAAATCTCAGAGCTGTGTATGCAATAAACTTATCTTGGGACAATCAGTCTCTTATGCAAGAGGTCAAACTCTATTTAAAGCAGATCCCAACATCCCCTTTACTCTCTGCTCTAGTCTGCTTGTGCTTTCCCCTGAAACACAAGATCACCCAACCTGCCTATCCTGAGAGGAGGGCAGGGACACAGGCAGGAGCTGCACTTTGCAATGCCAGGGGGAATATCCCTGGGAAGTGGCTGGAGTGGAGCCATCTGGGTTTTGCTGGGCACCATCCTTAGGTGCCAGGGCAGAGAGATAAGGCTGCCAGCAGCCCCCTGTTAGACAGGGAGGAAGAACTGACTCATGGCTTCCCAGCAATGCAAAAAACCACAGAATTCTTCTCCCATCAGCTAGAGCTGAGGGATGGGAGAGAGGAAGAGATGAGCTGTGCTTGCTGTCTTTATGGCTTATAAGGGATTCAGGAGAACTGGGATCAAATTGGAAGAGCCCTCCACCCCAGAGCCACCTCCAGCACCACCTTACCAGCCAGCAGCATCAGCTGACACAAGATTCCTTTTCTGTGACCCTGGCACAAGCATAAATGTCTGTTTTGCTGCTGTTCGCAGGTCATACTTTTTCTTTTGCCAAAGGCAAAAGTGCCAGAGGCACTGCAGGACACTTGAATTCTCTTCACATACACAAACTGTACAGACTGGGCTCTGCAAACCACTGCTTATACCCTTGAGAAGGGACAACAGGCAGTACCAAGCCTCCTGCTGCTGCCCAGTTGCTGGACTTCTCCCTCTGGCCCTGACAGAACAGGAGGAAAGCAGCAGGCACAGGGATCCTGTTAAACCTCCTGCAGGTTCTGCTCACCAAGTGTCCTCAGATCTAGGGCTTGGAGACCACAGAAACATCTGTAATGGCTCAGTCTGCATGAGTTTCATTTCTCCTCTGACCAAAATACCACAGCTACATTATTTTGTAGAGATTTTGAGCTTATTTTAATGGAAAATAAGGAACACAAACATGTTTTTGTCACAAACACTTTAAAATCAATGACTGTGGTATAACTGGAGCTGAGGCTACCAAGCATTTCCCACTGCTGCATTTCCATTTCATGTAGCTCTGTACATCCAAGAGAGAAAGCCTGGGGAGAAATTTGCATTTGCTTTTGAGTTCTGCCTAGACTGAAATCTGCTTGAAATGCTGGAGCAGATGCTATTGACAAATACAGAAAAGAAATATAAAAAGCCCCAAACCACCCCCTCCCTGAAATATTATAATTAAAGCATTAAGATACTCCTGTCCTTCCTTTTGGATGCTTTTAATCTCCTTTTGCTCAAAGCAAACTCCAAAGCCTTGAAGAGATAGAAAACTGTCAGAAATGAGTGCTAGATACAGCAAAGACTTAAATGTGCCAGACCTCACAATTAGTTTTACACCTGTTAGAATATCCATGGTGATAACTGGAACAATTTTTAGTCTAAAAGCCCCTGGGGCCCAGAACCAGAAACTGCAATAGCTCACAAGGCTGAGCCACAGCAGACCATTGCTGCTATAGAGCTGAGATTAACTGTCCATGTGCCACCTCAGCCTTCAATTTTTCATCTGCAAAGTGAACATAATAATAATAATATTAATAATAATAATTTCAGCTTTAAAAGGCACAGAGACTGCAGCTCCTGGAAGAATCTTTGTAATAGCTAAGCTCTACTAACACACACCTTGTATAGAGTAAAATAATTTACACTTCATAAGTGATAAACAATTAAAAACCATATTCAGTTTTCCTCAGCAGAGAGTCACAAAATTGGTCTTTTTTAAATTACCTCATACACTTCAGTACCTCCATGTAAACTTAAATGTTTGCAAAGTGAATGAGGACCAGACCCCTCTCCACCTCTCCCTCTGCCTCCATATTGCAAGTTCCCTGAGGCTTAAAAATTGCATTAATCTTTGCTGTAATCTTTGGGAAGATTTTCAAGTGCTATTTTGACAAAATAAACTATGAAATATCTCTAAATTAAAATGCTTAAAAAATAAGATGTAATTAAAGCTCTGGTTGCATGTGGAAAATTTATGTTCCCGAGCGCTCTACATGTGGAAATGGTGTGAAGGACTTCTCTTTCCACTACAGAAAAACCACTGCTCATTCCCTCTTCAGAACACTTTCCTGGGTTGTTCCACCACACACTCCCTCTGTTCCCTCCTGCACTGCTCTGTGATGCAAAATATCCATGAACTCAATGCTCATTCCCACTCTCTTTTATAGTTATCCACTGGCAGGAAAGATTATGGCACAGCGATCTATTCCTATAGATGATTGCACACACTCAAAATCTGCTTTAACTCAGCTAACTCACCCACACTGAATCTTACCAAACACCCACAATTTAATGAATACACATAATATTTTCAAAGGTGAAAAATCAGTAAAAAAATTTATCCAAAATAAGTATTTGTGCATCTAACTAGGAAATATATTTCGGTATGTATTTTTGAGTTTGACCACAAATTTTTTGAAACTTCATGCTTAAATTATCTGCATGTACTTTTGAAAAGACACACTGTATGACAACCAATGAGTGAAAATCAATGAGTGAAAGAGGCTTTTGGTAAAAAATTGCCTTTTTTTCCCTTCCTTTGGGAGAAAAGAGAAAAACATCCCCTTAGAAGGAAGGTTTGTTTTTTCCCTCCTTCCTCCATGTACTCAAAACTCTTGCTGAACCATTCCTCATGAGCTTAAAAACAAACATTTCTACCCGAAGGTGAAAAAGAGAGTTACTGCCACCGCTTCCATCAGACCTAAAGAAAGCAGTGAGGAGTTGAAGAACCCCCACGTGTAGGTGTGAGTGTGTAAACAAGTGGGTGGTTGATGTTTTCCTGCAAAGGCAAGGAAAAGCCAAGCGCTCCACAGGAACGGTGTGATCACCACACGCTGCCACCCCTTGGTCACGGGATGAAAATGCTCGCACCTCCCGGCAACGTGCTGGGAATCATCCTGCACATCAGGCAAAAATCCCGGAAAAACCAACCTGCAGTTACTGAACTGTAATGGGAGATTTTGCTGCACCCGCCCAAGCATAAATATATTCACCCAAAATAATGTAAAGCTTTTTATTTCAAGGGAAAAAATTTGCTGTCTCCAAAAGAGCATTTTCCAAGCTGTGATATACACTCTAAAAATTGCCTTTAATCTGGCCTTTCCTGAAACAAAAATACACAAATGGGTGGAGAACAGCACATACTCACAGATTTAATTTTTTCCCCCACCTCCTTTGTCTTTAAAACCCCTTGGAAACGAACTTGAGCTGCTCCAACCCTGGGCTCAGTCTCTGCTTTCTGCACTC
>WBNO01030978.1:0-39503 GCA_013400575.1 Peucedramus taeniatus
TTTAATGAACCTTCTAGGTCTTTCTATTTCCAGTAAAGAAAATCAAGAATTACCCTTCTGAGCATGGTGCATTTCTGTCATCCACTGAAAGTTTTAGTCAATACAATACAGAGTGGGCTGAGAAAATTAGCAAAATTTAGCTGAATGAAATTCTAATACAGGTCAGATTTTTCTGGCCCTCCCTTAGGATCAAAATGGACAACTTATTAGACCTTTCCAAATAGCAGCTGAGAATTTAATAAGATCAAAGATTTCTATTTAAAATAAAACTTAGTTACCCAATTTGCTGATTATGACACTAATCCCTCTGTCTTTTTGTGGGCTTTTTAGCCCAGTACATTTTTCTAAAGTATAGTAAAAGAAGCAGTGACGTGCTATTGCTGTATGTTTTAAAGACTTTGAACTTCATTCTCCAATGCTCTTTCTTGAAATGGAAAAAGGCATATAAATAGTAGATGCCTTTGAAGCTCATTGTGCTCTGATTACATATAATAAAATGCAAGTTTTTAGTAAATGACTTTTTGTTTTATCACAATGGACAAGTAATGTCAGACACCAACATATTCAATATAAAAATGACAATGAGGCAGTGGATGACTGCTAGATACAGATGACAGAGGAATGAATCAGGCAGCTGCTCTGAAAGTTCAAAATAATTATCCTGACTGAAAATAGGTCTGGTGGTAACCCCCAACTTTGATGTAATACAAGGAGAATTTCATTTGGTCACAGATGAATATGATTTATAGCATTTGATAATGGTACTTGGTTTCAAAAGCAGCATTTGTACTGATAGAGAGGAATATGAATAGTTCTGTTCTCAACAAAGTCTTACTGGAAATAGAGACCAATCACTAGAAAGAGGAGGAGAGAGACAAACTGCCTGTGCAATGAAGAGGTGAGAGTATGAATTTTAGAATCAGCATGAATAGACAGATCCTTAAATAGAAAAGTGTGGGAAGACTGTGATGAGTCAGAAGTTGCAATCATGGTGGAGGTTCTTACAACTTTAAGTGATTTCAAGAAGTAAAAATAGAACAGCACTAGATTTTTGAGGGGTTTATTCACAAAATGTAAGTTATTAGTTATCAGAAAAAAAAGTGAAAAAAAAACATTTTAGTCATTGATTGAGTAAAGATCCTGTGATCCTCACCTAATATTTAAAAAATGGGATAATTGGGTTGTAGCTGAGAATGAGATTATGTTGTGAGTGGGTGGGTCTAGTTCCATGCTCTTTTTGTAAATCTGTCTGATATACATTGCAGCACTTCTGGCTTAGAGCTTTTGCTAAACTTAAACTTTTGGAGCTGAAATGAATAGAAATTTCTCAGAAATTCTGTATATGTATGAAACTATTTTGCCATTTTGTTCAGCTTTAAAAATGTGTGTTAAGAAACTGCGTGAGGGGAACCATGGGAGGATGGCCAAAGTTAGAAAAGCCGTGAATGTGGCCAGTTAGGAATGTTCTTGCTCCCTTTTTTGGGAACTTAGGTTCATTCTTCCCTCTTGCTGAGAGATGCAGTGAACTGGGATGCTCTCTTGAAATCATTTGTTCAGATGTAAAAGATAGCTCAGAAGTGGTTCTCTAGAATTTACTCCAGCCTGATTCTTAAATTACTTAATAAACCCCCTTTATTGAAATATGCTGCATAGGCAGTGGGTGCAGGATGGTGGAAGAATGAAGGTTGCTGTCACAATAATTTTTTATTTGCTTCTTTATTAGAGCATGATTGCCGAGTTTTTAATAATATTGCTATATACCAGTTCCCAAGGAACTTTCACTCCACAATGCACTGAATGAATTTGTAGGGAATGAATCAGTGATAATGTAATGGAAAGTTGAATGTGTGTTCCTTTCCTGTTTTGTTGAAAAAGTGGAAAGAATTACAATGAATGATGGAAGGAGCTGCCAAATAATAATGTAGTGTTATATAATTCAAAGTATTATGAAAAATCAAGGTCCAGGTATTTCAGATTGGCTGCTCGTTTTTAATAGATGGTTTTGTCCTTGGTCTCTTTGTTTCATTTCCTGTCCTATAAAATGGCCCTCAAATGCCTTCTCATCTTCAGTAATGTTGTTACAAATTCATTAACTTTTGTGAAGAACTTAGAAAATTATAGTGATGAATACTAGAGAAAGCCACATTAGAAATTAATTCCATCTTGAGAAAAGGGCTTGTGTAGCACGTAGTAAATGAGGCATGGGCCCAACACTGAGTGCTGAACATGGAACAAAGTGTTGAATAGCTGCCCATTAGGGGAGCACTCACCCAAAAATAATTTACAGGCACCCTTGATTTGTAGTGGTTCATTTTACAGTCTTAATACTCCCCTGTAACATACCTTTTCATATATAAATTTGTCACTAATTCATACTAAACATATTCAATTTAATTACCTTTTTTTAAAGTAATTACCATTGTAATTATATATTCTCAGAGTTGTAGAGGCACTCTAGAAATACTGAAGAACTTCTGTCTGGCCTTTGTTCTTTTGGGAGTATTCTGTCATTTTAAAAATCAGAGTTTTCTTCCAATACAAAAGTTTGAGTATGGGAATTGGTCTGTTCCTTTTTGGATATGAGTACAAAACTTTCATATTAAACCATATAATCCTTATCAGAAGTTTGGAACTTTATGGAACAGAGAGGTCTCTTGAAAATTAACAGCAATACTAGTGTTAAAGGATTGCTTTGAAATTTATTTTCCTCATTTCATTAAACATCTTTCTTCACTTAATCATTGTTATGTTCTCACACATGCTCATTACTGGCATTTTAAATTGATTTTAATTGCTCCTTTTGACTGTGAAAGCAGTCAAGGGTTTTGAAAAAATCAAAATAGAGATGTGAAGAAACTCAATAACTATAAGTCTTTGTAATATTTGACCATTGACGATGTCAGGGTGGTATTGTGGTCCTATCTCCCAACACTTTTTTTTCTACTTTAATCAATGATTTCTAAGATAAAGTGAAACAAAATGCCTGGAAACAGATATTAGACTGTTCTGGGTTTGCTCCTGGCTCAAAAAAACCCAGCTTGTGAATTCCAAATGCTGTGTTGTGTGTTGGGGAATTAACATCTGAGCTGTGGGCTGGGCTCTGAGTTTGTGGAGAGGTTTCTATGTCCTCACAAACTTTTCCCATGGAACTTCAGGCATAAAAAGTTCAGGGAGTTTATAGGTTATGGGCTAGAAAGTGGCTCTTTAAATTCTGTCTGGTTCTTGCTTTGATTCACCAGCTTGAGTAGATTTGTTGTGTCTTTACCTTGGTAAACAGAAACATGAAAAGTCTCATTTGTTTATGTAAAGGGTAAAATTACTTATGGTGGTTTCATAAAGGTTTAAAGTAGAAACAAACCCACATGGAGTAGAATCTTAGGCTTCTCCAAATTCCTGGTTATAAATATACACCACATATACATGTATATCAACAGGATACACTGAATGTACTACAAATAGCTATTTCTACATTTAGTTATTATATATTTGGCTACTTATACATTTAGCTATTCAGGATGGGTCGTAGTCTTAGATCTGACTTTTAGTTTAAATTTTGTACTGCTTTTGAGGCTAAGCTATCTGGTTTGAATGGCATTATGAATTGGGAAATATGGTGTGATGTACTGTGTAACTGCATAGTTTATGTGCACTTATGATGCATCGGCATCTTTTATGTTCAGGAAGAGGTTTGGCAGTAGGAAGGAAAGCTGTTCTGCCTGCTTCAATCTGCAGAAGGTGGAGCTTTCTGGAGCAGAGGGAGGTGATATTTTCCCTGGGAGCTGCTGAATACATGTGGAGGAAGAGTCTCCTAAGTTACAGAATGAAACAGATGGAGAGAGTGAGGAAGGATAGTGAGACAGCAGCAGGGTAGAGTTTTCTTTACCATCCCTTTTAATTTCTACTCTGAATTTCTTCTTAAATTAGTTCTGCTAATTTATATTCTAATAAAATCTAACTTTAGAGACTTTAAGAGATTTGGAATCTTCAGCTTAAGAATAAGTCCAGACAAATCTTCATTGAAGTTTTGTGAATCTTTCTCCAACCCATGAAATTTCTTCAGCAAACATCTGCAGCCCTCAGGAAGATGGGAAGGAATGTTTGCTCAATGTCAGTTCTTTCATTTGTACCTGAGTTCATTTGTGCTGTTGAATCACACAACTGCACTTAGGCCCTGCTGTCATTCAAGTCATGCACACCTTAGGTACCTTCCCTGAGTTAGAATTGTCTCTGAAGGGATAAGTGTTTCTGCTTTACAGCACCCAGGCTGTGGCCAAGGAGGGATTGAATGATTTGTCCTGTGGCAGATCTCTGTGGAATTGGTGTAATTTAGAGATCCTTTGGCATCTCTGAGGAATCCCAAGGTGAATTCTTGTGTTGACTCTCAGAGCTGCTCTTGAAGCTGTGTTCTTCAAGGCTTTTGAGTGCTACAGAGGAGATAACATGAGGGACTTCCTACTGAACTTTGCTGCTATTAATGAAGTATCAAATTGATCAACCATTAAATAATAGAGTAATAAATAACACAGCAAAAACTTTGGGATATCTTGGGTACAAAAGGAGAGCCTCTACACATAACTAACTCTTACTGTTTTTCACAACTGTCAACTGCATTTTATGTAAGAATGCAATAAGAAAAAGTGGAATTAATTTTCTGATTTGTTACAGATGGAAAATTTATGAGGAACTGTGTAGTTTAAATTTTAAAAGTGTAAGGGTTTTTCCTGCATTCCTTGAAACATCAGTTTATACTTTTTTGGCTTTTAAAAAGTAAAACATAAATTTAAAAGCTATTTAAAAATTAACCAAGAACAAAGAACTAAACAACAGCAGCACCACCACCTCCACCAAACCCCAGGGGAAAAAAAAAATCATATTGTTTTAAATGTAAATGATGTTATTTTGTTTTAAGCTTGTATGCAGAAGAGCTGTTCATTCATGACTGGGGGACAAGAGTCCTATGTCTATTCCCAATGTTATTTTATGATGGGATATTTTCTATATACAACTGCTGTTTTTTTTGCTGGTACTCTGCATCTCTGAGAGGACACAATCTGTGCTTAGAAAAAAACTGTAACATATTTAAGCGGTAATTTTCCATATCTTATGAGCAAATCAATGATATCTTGCCCAGGCTTGTCAGTGCTGCTTCTTGCACCTTGTAGCCCTTGCTGTAGCCAGAATTTCTGTAGGAATGCTTTCTTTGGTGCTGGTCTACCACACCTTTACAATAAATCTGTTTGCAAAGATTGATGCTGAAGCAGTCATCTGTATTTTGAAGAGCTCCAAGTTGACCAGATCAGGAGATTGAGCATATCTATACATTATTCCTAACCTTTTCAGCTTTCTACTCATGATTATTAAAGGGTTTATTAATCCATTTAATAGAGGTCAATCTTTACTTGCCATCTTTTCCTGTCCTGTTACATTTAAAGATGTTCTGGTACCATGGTCATCTTATTGTTAAGCACGGAGATACGGCACAATAGTCAATGAGATTTATTAATTAGATTTGCATAACTATAGAAGTTTAGAGTTCTATCAATAAATTAATGGGGCATTTTAATTTCATATTTATTCATCTTTTGCCTTCATAAGCAAGCAGAGACCTGGTCAAAACTTGTTAGCTAAGACATGTAGATCAGTTGAATAACAGAACAGTAGTGGCTAATAATAGAGAAAGTGAGCTTCTCATTTTTGAATGTCATGGTAACTCCTTTCATGTCACTCCTTTTTGGGTTCTTTCACACTCAGGATATTCTATGAACCTTTATTTTCCACTTTTCCTTCCACACTCACTATTAAAAAACAAAACAAAAAAAAAACCCAAACCAAACCAAACCAAACAAAAAAAAAAAAAAAAAAAAAACACCCAAAAAAAACAAAAACAAAAAAAAAAAAAAAAAAAAAAAAAAAAAAAAAACAAAACCAAAAAAAAACCAACCAAACAAAAAAAAAACCCTGAACAAAACCAAACCAAAACAATTTTCTTTAACTATTAAGACAATATAGTGGGCTTTTTTCTCTTTCTAAGTCAGTCTTCCCATAGGATACAACAGAGTGTATTTTTTCAGATGATGTGTTGCTGCAGAAAAGGTGATTGTCAGCAGTAAGCAAACTATTAAATCCAACAAAAGGCTGACACAGCTTTTCTTCTGCTTTGACTTAATCTTTCTCTCTCTTTGTATTTACTGATTTTGTTTTTATGATCACATATTTTTTATTTGTTACACAGTTTGTGTGGTGTTGGTGACTAGCAGAATGTCAGCAGACCAGGGATCAAAATAATGCTTTACAATTATTCACTAGGCTGTGGCACCAGAGATGACTTGCCATATTTTAAAATACTTAAAATAATAATCAGAATCATGTACTCTCATAAGTCACCTCCTTATTTTCTGTGAGAGAGGGAAAAATAGAAGCTTTTGATCCCTGTAGAACTCTAATGGTAAAAAATTTAGAAGATTTTTTTCTGTTGTATCTGAAGATATCTGCCCATGTAAGAGAGCATTCAAGATGCATCCACCACACCCACCTCTGGTTCACAACTGTCTGTTGCACAGGGATTATTTATCTGCTATCACAATTTTTACATTTCTGAGAGCTCTGCTGATTCATAACTCTCTGCACTGAACATTTCCTGCTGGGATCTAGATGGCTCCCTCTATAAATTGCAACAACATTAATTCGTGGTGACCTTTTTTTCCTTACATTTTGGAGGTGCTGGAAGCCCTGCCCAGGCTGCTTCTGTTCCTTCTCCTGCAGGAGAACTTCTAAAAAGGAACTAAAAGGGAACTTCTAAAAAGTTCCTTTTTAGTCATTCCTTGAGCTATGACCCAAGTTAGGGTTAATCTCGTTCCTCTGCCTTTGGGAACACAGCAGGATAGTACAAGACTTCTGTCTTCTGACTTGTCCCCATCATTTTCTGCTCCTTCCAGGAAGGGCTTGGCATGGGTTGGATCATCTGAAGGTGGCTGTTTCTCTCTTCTGCACCTCTGCCAGCCCAGCAGATTGTCAGTGAGCAGCGTGGGAGCTGCCTGGCAGGCTCTGCTCCATTCATAGGGTGAAAGGAAAATGTGTAGAACAAAAGCCGATGGGGAGTAAAATATAATTTTTAAGCAATACTAAACACCCTTGTTTCCCTTGTATGAAAAATTTGTATCACTTGTCACTTAATAAAATGTCTTAAAAATCTGTCAATTTAGAAAGGAAACTTGATGGTCATATAATTTCTCTTCAAAGTTCCATTGTGCCATGGAGTTATTAGCAATCTTATTTACTATAGTAATAAGTTTTCATGCTATATAATTTTACTGTAGATACAACTTCTTTCAGATTTGTAAACCTAGTAATTGAAGAATTATTTCAGAGTGAAATTAAGAAACTGATAATGCTCTAACAGCACTTAATACTATATTTTGGAATAATTATTTCACAAAGAATGGCTATTTCAAGTTATGTCTAATCACTGCTCTGACTCCATGATAGAATTTTTTTCTTAATTTAGTTATTTTTTCTTTTTTTTTTTTTTTTTGGTTAAGTTCATTTTAGTTTTTAATTATTTTAAGACTTTATAATGCAAACACTTCAACAGTGAAATGTGTGTAATTCTGACTTGTCAATTTCTCCATGACTTTTAAAATCAATGTGAATGATAAACTTTTAGGTACTTGCATAATATAGAACTAATGTGTATACACCTTATTTTATTATTTTAAATTTTTTGTTTTGCCTACAGACAGCCTTTTGATTGATTATCAGTTTACCTTCAGCTTATTACAAGAGGATGATCGCCATCACACTGCCATAAACTTTATAGCAAATCCAGAACAGGTAAGAAAGTGTTAATAATTTTAGTTACATTTTAGAGACTCAGAATTAAGATTTCCATTCTATTTGACAGTGATTAAAGGTTTTCAGAGTGTCTATACAATTTTAGAGATAGCTCAAATTTTTTGAGAGCTGCAAAATTAGTCCAGTGCCTTCATTGAGAACCCTTTCTAAATGGTAGATGTACTTCAGCTTAATCAATACTCTGCAAAATTTTCAGTTGGTTTATTTTATTGTTGCTACCATCAATAACAAGTTTTAGTATCTTCCTGAGATGAATTGAAGGGTCTTACCTTTCTGCTGAGAAAACATTTTTAGGTGAGGAAAGTAAGTTTTGGCTTGTGATTAGAATGTAGGAATTTTCCATAATTTTTTTTTTTTTCTAATTTTATAAAGATAAATATATTGTTATACTTAGGACAAACTACAAACATAACTGGTATAGTTATAAGTTAAATTGTACCCTGTTCTTACCAAAGCAAAAGTGAGAATTGCCTTTGGCAGTGAATCATTACCATTTCTAGTTATGTTTAAAATGAAAACTGGAAGATGATTAAAAGGCTGTATTCAGTTATGTGCAATAGATTTACATGCAATACATTCTGTTATATTTTGTTAACTTTCCTTTTTTTTTTTCCTAGTCAAATAAAAATTTGGATATATCAATTAATGCATCAAACAACTTTAACCTCAATATTACATGGTCTATTGGTTCTACAGGTGAGACTAAATTTTGGTATGATGAGTTTTTCCCCAAAAGATTTCATGATCCTTTGAGTTATTTTAACCTGATTGTCTCCTTGTTGCTAATTTTGATAATAAAACTTTGCCAAATGTGTTCCTTTGCCATTATCATTATGCTGTTATTAATTATATTATTTAAACCTCAGATGATAATTTGCAATCTGAATAAAGCTTCATTAATATGTTGACTTTCTCTCCTATTCAATTAAAATTACATTGGTAGGAAAAGCTTGTAGCGTATTTAAATTTTTTAAATGACAGTGTTATGAAATGCTGTGATTTTAATTAAGATAAATTGCTTCCTTAACTACTGCAGAGACTGAGATTTTATTTCTTTGTTTCAGTGTTCAAGCTAAAAATTTAATTATTAACCTTTACATTGATATCAAACAATAAAGTTCTTCTGTGTATGCTGATAAAAAGAGCTGCTTATCTATTTTTTCTCCAACTTTGAACCCCATTACTCTTCTTTGTTTTAATTTAGACAGTTTTTCTGAATTGGTTCTATTGACTTTCTGAAAACACATCCAAGGAGAGGCATGATGCTTAAAATGAAATAATTAAAAAAAATTTTAAAGAAGGTTCAGAGTTTCTCTTAAACTCATGAATTTCTTCATCAATGTATTTCTGAAGTACTTTACCATACCACAGTTAGTAAACTCTGTTTATTCCTTTATTTTAACTTAGCTCAGTCACTCATTTATTTGCAAAAACTTATAAATGTTTATTACTCGTTATGTTATTAATGCTTTTATGAACAATTAAAACTCGACAGCAAAAGTGTAAGATGTAAACAAATTCCCTTTCAGATTTTATTGAGCTGTTTATTGAAATGAAACATAAATTATGGAGGAAAGCATCTTATTTGTTAAGCTGACCATAATAACTGTCTTGTAAGATTCATGTTACTTCTGTCACTTTTCCAATTTGCGTATAATTTTTAAGATCAAAGTAAAATTTCTGAGAATTCTCTGTATGTATATTAAATATACCTAATGTGCCATGTAAACTATAATAAGGGTTTTTTTTAGAGGGAAGACACCAAAAGCAATTAAGGATTTATGTTTCTTAGGCAGATTTACTTTGGCATCTTTAATAATGATCAATATTTTTCTCAAATACGTATATTTACACCTGAGCTTTTAAAAAATTTTTAGCTGGAACAATATCTGGAGAAGAGATTCCTGTTGTTTCCAAGGTTAATATTAAGGAATACAGAGACAGCTTTTCCTGTGAAAAATTTAACTTTCGAAGCAACCCAAACATCACATTCTATGTCTATGTCAGCAACTTCTCCTGGCCAATCAAAATACAGGTTAGTGACTGCTTTGTGCTTTTAGAGACATTTTTATTTCAGCTTTACATTGAATTTCATTGTTTCACTCATGCAGTAAGTATACATATAGAGTTATTTGCATGTTGTATTTTCTGTGTATGATAATTATATTATGATGGCAATCCTAGTGTAATTTTAAGGCTGAGCAGGACAGGGCTTTGAGCAGCATGGCCTGGTGGGAGGTGGTGCTGCCCATGGCAGGGGAGTTGAAATGAGGTGATCTTTAAGGTTCCTTCCAGCCCAAACCATTCCAGGATTCTGTGCTTTAGCTTTTAGTAGTGAGTCAGACTTCAGGCTGTCAATTTTAAATCTGTATTTAAATTGTTGGATATAAGTTTTTAATTGTAATATAAATTCAGCATTTAGATGTAAACACAGAAAATGGTATACAAATATGTTTGTACCTGGGTATTTCAATGTAATCCTTTGTTAATGTTTGGCTTTCAGAGCCTCTGATTTTTTAAATGTTGAGTGACTGTATCAGATTGCAATATCACAGACTTCACTTAAGACTAAGTATAGTTTATTAGAATTTATGTTCTTCTTTGACTTCATTGGAATCAATTTCATTCAGTATTTTCTGGAGCACTGAGATACTGTGCAGTATCAGACTCAAAAAAATCAATGCGATCATGATTCCTCCCTGGCCTGTGATGCTCCAGCAATATTTATACTTATAATGAATATGGCTGCACTTGTGAACACAGCATCCCCTGCATCAATGAAGGAGATTCTTATGTGAATGAATAGCTTTTGACTATAACTCCCATACAGAATTAAGTCTTAAAAATTAAATTGTAAAAATGATAATAACATTTCATAATTCCTGATGATTTACTTCAGAAACAAGTACAAGCTTAAAATACTTTCAGTTAACCATACAAATACCCTACAAAATTTCCATTTTAGTGGGAAAAAACCTTTTATATTTTTCTAAAATACAGAACCTTAATTTATAAGTCTATGTATAAAAATATACTTAAATATATAAATATAAATAAAATTATAAATATAAATACAATAATGTATTCTATCTGTCTATCTATCTATCTATCTGTATGATAAAGTGTCCTGGATTAAAAAAGCTATCTTCTGACTAAACTGTCAGAGAAATATTTTTCTTATGTTAAGCTAGAGTTGTCTTCATCATACCTGAACAGTGACTGTAAATATGTGTTAACCGTGTCAAAGGATGAATTTATTCAGATTACTAACATTCATAACTCTACTAGTTTATTAAAAAATACAAACAAACCCTGAAGACTAACTGTTTCCTTTTAGTTTTCATTTTAGGGGCGTTTTACACTCTCTCCCTTTTCCTAAGGATAGAACAGGTTCAGCTGCCAAACAGCTCCTTAAACAAATCCATGGAGCAATATCAGCTGTAAATGCATTACACTCTCCTCTCACCTTTACGACTGGAAGGTGGCTGTAGCATCATTGTAAGACAAACATTATTAAGGTGATGCATTCCTGAGACGTGCAGCTCTGTGCCAGATGTTGGCAGATCTCAGCTCCTTCTTGTGCTGTTTCCACTGCAGCTTAACACCCTGATGAAGGGAATCCCTGATCATTGGTTACATACTTTCTCTTTTTTTAAAATCAGGACTTTCATTGTCTGACATGGTTACACAGGGGTTTTTCTTGTATTTCTTTTGCCTTCCTAAATGAATGAGATTATTATTTAGCTCTCAGTCTTCTTTATGCTATAATTTGTTCTTTTTTGAGAAAATATCTGAAGTCAACATTACCAGTATATGTCTCTTGTGTTTGGTGCTCTACCAGTAGATAAAATCTTCAAATGATAAATGGAGCAGGGAGCTTTTCAGAGAAAACAAGTTTTGTTTTATATGCTAACTTTATAATTCTGCGTGTAGTAGAAATTTTAAAAGTATATGAAACCTCCTATGACTTTGGGTTAAGAAAAGGAAGTCATGGTTCTTTCCAATCCAGAGGCTATTTTTTCCAAGGCCAGTACTAAATCAGGTCTAATAGTTATGATCTTCTACATCTTCATCTCGTAGCATGCCAGATTTCACCTTCATAATAGGCAAAAGTGGTTGATATTTGCCTATTTGCACTGGTGCCCTTTTCACTGAAATGACCACACTGCACTGGTCATACCATGCTAGGGAGAAGCTGATATTTTGTGTTAACTCAGTACTGAAAGATTTATTTAATCTTGTTAGACCTAGGGAAACTATTGTGGCTTCCTTGAGAGATATTCTGTTAATTTAATAAGTAAGGTAGCAACATGAAATTTGGCACATGCCTTTTTCACAATGCTTTTGTAGAGGACTAAGTACTCCAGCACACTGTGCATTTTTCAAGTACAGTCTGAGTACCAGCCCTCCTGTATTTCCATTTTTCATCAAAACTTGTTGAGAATACATTATATAAAACATGAGTTCCTAAGGAGGCAGAGCTAGTGACCTTACTTGCTTTTAAACTGGTATTTGAAGTTGTATTATTGATGTTATTACCATTGTTGTTATTGGTATGCATTTCACCACTCTGCTCTTGTGCCTCCTGTTATGCTGGCACTGGAGCTAAGATTTCTGGCATCTTTCATTGGGAGGATTTGGGTGTTGGAGTTACTGCACTCTTCTTTTTCTATAGGAAAAGAAACAGCCCTCCTCATTATACAAGACATTTAGGCTCACTTTCTGTTAAAGTCACTTATATTATCTCTGGTTTTGCATTCATTTATCTCCAAGATTTTCATGACTATAAGGAAAAACTGTCCATCCCAGCAGGTGATTGTTTATTGGGATCAATGGCTCACAGCTGCTTCCTCAGGTAGTTTTATTATTCATGTTACCTATTCAGCAAGCTGGGATTATTTTTTTTCCAAAATGTTAATAAATCCCTGGTGGCTCTTAAACAAAGTATCTTCTTGGCTTTGAAAAAAGGGTATGTCATGATTGATGTCAATAAAAATAGTTCTTTAAGGTGTACTGCTCTGTGATAGACAGTGACCCATTTCATTGTTGTCATTGATGATCCTAATCACCTCAGAATACTAATTCTTCAGCACTGGATAGCAGTGAATTACTTGCTGAACATAGAAACTATGTAGGAAATTCTCTGTTTCTTTCAGCTGTACTGCTGCTCTCTACTGAAACATTCTGCAGGTTCCCATCACCCCTTTGTCCATGGGCACACAGCTGGGTGATCTTTGCAGCCCTCAGAGGAAAACGCTGCATTTAAATTTCCTGATGCTAAAGACATTTTATTTAGCTGTAAAACCTCTATTTCCCTGAGGAAAGAAGCAGAGAAGTGACATAGTTGCATAAGGGATCATTAGAAGGGTGGTGTTGGATCATCTTCAGCTTAGAGCTGTTTCCACAAATAGATCTATTGTCCATTGACCTGGCTGTGAAATGGGCAGGTGCCAGCTTTTCCTCAGAAGTATGTAATAGTTATACACTGGCACACAAATGTTGGATTTCTCTGTTGAATTACTCTAACATCTTATACCACACTTTTTCTCCATTTCCTCTGAGTTGCTGATGAATAAGAATGGATAAAGACCCTTACCTTTAACTGGTGAGGCTTTCATAAACGACAGTAGTTTCTGCATCTTTTTGGAGGAAATCTGTATAAATTATCTTTGTTAACAGATGTTAACAGAAGTGTCCAAGTAAGAGGATGTGATTAGCATCCACACTTCTGTTTGACTGTATTTGACAGTCCCAAACCTTTAGGTGTATTTTGTCTTATATATCAGTTAAATAGGACTCCATGAGAAAATGCTCTTGCCTTAAAATAGGCTAGATTTCTGAACAGAATATGTGACAAAGCCCCATAACTTGTTTCTGCTCATTTTTATTTTATTTTGAGAGTCAGTGTAATTCAGATTCCACTGGTAATGGAATTTGAAGGCTGTAACATTTATTGAAAAGCAGTAACTCAGACTGTAGCCAGCACCTCAAATAGTGGTCAATGGTCCCTGAAGTAGTAAGCAGTCATAAAGCTTGGGCTTCTGACAGCTATGCAAATATTAATAACAGCAGTCACAACATATTCTTCAGTCTCAGGAAACTAATTTTATGGCAAGGGATTTTTGTAATTTAAGCCGGTAACAGATGTATTTTCTTTTTTTCCATAATTTTCTTCCATATTCTGGAAAGCAGTGACTGCATATGAAAAAGCAAATACCCTTAAAATGCTGTCCTGGCTGTTTGTCTGATCACTGTCCCTAAGGACAGCAGTGACATTTGTGCTTCAGGATCAGCTGCATTCCTGCACCTACATTTCTTTACAACTATCAAACTTGTAAGTCTGATCTCAACTTCTGCCTGAGCAGCAAACTTTTCTACCAGTTTTAAAGCTGAATCTGGAGATAATAATAACTGTTCTACTAGTTATTTCCTTTCTTCCCTGAAGTGTAAGTGAAAGATTCAAAAGTGTCTGAGTTTTAATTGGGAGGGTCAGTTTGAATTGTAAGGTTCAGCCTCAGCAGCAAAGCACTGTCTGGCAAAATTAGGTTTGTGTTTAATGAAAAAAAAAAAAAAATTGTTATACGTTTTTGAACATAGCCTAGTTAAACTAACATGTTTCCACAGCATAAAACAATTACTGTTGCAGTGAAGCTAGACAGGATGTTGGTGTACATGTAGAATACCCTGATGTGTTTGAAGAAGTTTAATATTTTTAAGCAAGCCTACTTGGAGTTCTTTTTTTTTTCTGCACTGTGGTTTCTGATGAAAACTGTCTTTGGCCCCCTGTATTGGTTTGTATACCAGAACAGAATAATGAATTATGATGAAGATTTACATTTTATTTGTATGTAGCACAACAGATAATTATAACTACTTCATATATAAATCTTCAATGATTTTTTTTAAAGCTGAAATAAGTGTTCTTTCAGTTTACTGGCTCCTGTTTCAGAATTGATTTTTTTTTCCCGTTAATAGCCTGTGTGTAGCAACTGAAGGAGGAGTGTAACGTAAATCAAGAAGCAGATCTACCCTTGTAATGAAATATATTGTGTAGTATAATTTATTTCAGCTTTTTTGGTCTTGTTTTGGAATTCATTTGAATTTTTAACATTCATGAGTGACTTACATGTTGTAAAAGCTCCAGGAAGTAAAACTTGTCGGTCACTGCCATTAGAAGTTACAACAATATCACAAACCTAATAATTAAATTAACAAATAAAGGTCAGATCTTTTTGGGTTTAAGGCCTTTCTGAAGTTTGCTAAGGTCATGATTGTGAATGCTTTGCTTGGAAAATGTGTATTTATCCACATGTAGCTGTGTTTGTAGCTGTGCCACCAGTGATTGCATGCCTAAATTTAATCCCTATGATTTATGGTGAACAATTCAATTTCTAAGTGCCTAAATGGTTTTCATAGAGGCTGCTGAGTAACTGCATATAGCAATGTATGGAGACACTGTAATTCCTGAAACACTAAACAGGTATTGATGATGAAGTGGATGCATTAACTTCCAAAACAACTTCGATGTTTTCTTACAGTAAATGCAAAATGCATCTTTAAAATAGGTTTGAAAGTAGTGTACCAAGGACAAAAACCTGGGAAATCCATTGAACTATCATTTAGTGACAATTCTGTAAGAACAGAAGAAATAACAGGAATAGAAGGCAACCTGCAGTACAGGGTGGATTTGTCTATAGATGACTGAGGTATAGTCTAAAATGGACATAGATGTGTAGTCTCACTTTTCAGTAAGGATGATGATATTGATCATTATGAAAAGCCAGGATTGGTAATCATAATAATCATTAACAGAGAAATATAGAATCATTCTGGTTGGAAAAGGCCTCTAAGATAATTTGGTCCAACCTTTAACCTTACACTGCCAAATCCAATGCTGAACCAAGTCCCCCACTGCCACATCTACACATCTTTTAAATGCCTCCAGGTTGGTGACTGCACCATTGCCCTGAGCAGCCTGTTCCAATGGTTGACAAGCCTTTCTGTAAAGACATTTTTCCTAATATCCAATGTAAATATCCCCATTTTCAACTTGAGGCCATTTACTCTCATCCTCCACTTTGCTGTGAAAATTATCCTTAACAAAGCTGGATGCAAAATTTACGTTTAATGCGCTCACATTATGCATCAGGTCATATCAATCCTGGGCTCTGAGGGAGGAGAAATTGCAGTGCCAAAAGCAGGAGAGGTGGGAACATGAGACTGAAGAAGTGCAAATGCAAGTTCCCATCTTAATGTAAGAAGGTAGTGATCCAAATAACAAGAGATTTAGTAAACTGCAGTGCTTTGGAAGAGATTTTGAAGGAAGGTTGTTATAGTGTTTAGTATTTTGTCAGCTTTTATGCATTGAATATAGGCATTCAATTATACAGGGAATTAGAATGAAAGAATATATATATCTAAAGAAACAGGGATCTCCATAAGAGACCACAAGGCTGCTCATGATACATTTGTGCTTTAGTATTCTGTCAAAGTGGCTCATCTAATCACCTGTCTGCTCATGGCATTTAGGCTGTTAGACAGCAAGAAGTCTGAAAATTCAGGTTTATAGCTTCCATAGTATTGTTTTTTTATATATGATTAAAATGTACTAAATGGAATTTTTTCTCTATAGTTATATTTAGAAAAAAAAAACCCTCTAAATGAAGAAATGTAAAGTTATTTTAAAATTGAAATCAGGACAGCAGCATGAAGGTAAAGTTTCATTTGCTTCATTGCTGGTATCTAAAGCTAAACTCAGTTCTGTTTTTCAACACATTGAATACCATTGTTAAAATTCCCAGTCAAAGTTACATTATCACAGGTATATCTGTTGCATGTACAATTATTGCATTTTAGAAAGTACTTGAAAATTACTACCTAAATGGGGACTGCTACGGTAATTATGGGTCCGTTTTTCTTTCTTTGGCAATCAAATATAATACCATACCAGTTCTTGCCTTGGAAAATGGACTATCTATAACATCTGTAATTTATTTTCTTGGAATTGTAAGGTCAGTTATATGGAGAATAATCCCAAGGCTGTATAATATTCCCCAATGGCTTGATGTGCCCAAATCCAATACAGCATTTTGCAGAATGCTTCCCATGAATCCTAAAGTATTGCTAAAATGAGAAAGTGTTTCCTGATTATATACCTTTTTAACTTTAAATAATGCCAAAACAATTAACATTAGTCTTAAAATGTACCAGAACAAGGTTGCCAACCATATCATGCCAACTTCCACACCACTCCAATAAATGTAGATATTCTATTCATTATTCTTCCTGGTACATTTCTTTTTCCAATCACCTTAGAAAAGGCCTAATATGAGCCACCAGAATATCTGTAAATATTTAACATAGTTGATGTATTTCTGAGAAAGCAGAAGCCCCATTAATAGTTCAGGGATGATTTAAGGGAACCAAAATACGTAATTAAGAGATAATTAGTCCTCAGTGATGCATTGTTTTAATTGGTGTATAATTTGAATGTCTGAGATAAGAACTCGTGTAACTGATGTGCCAGTTGTGTAGGGCTTTCTTTTCCAGGCAGACCAAGGCATCAGCTATTGGTGGTTGTGTAACACAGTAGAGATGTATAGATACTGTATTTGCTAATAAAATTATCTCCCTAATATGTTTAGCAACTAGATATTGATGGTTTTCCCCCAGTCTCCATTTCTCTTATATACTTTCTGAAGTAAATTTTAGTTAGAAAATTTAGAATGCAGTAAAAAAAAAATTCTTCCATATAGCTTATGTTTTTTCAGGAATTTTGATTAGCTATAGAAAAAGAAATCAATTATTCATCTTGGGATTTGGGGTGTGAACACATGGTAGGGTATAAAAACCTTTTGTTCAATAATAAGAAAAAACCACTTTGAAATATTAAGATTCTCCCTGAAGAAAACATTTATGCCTTGCTGAACTGCAGAAGCCTATAAAGGTCATACACAGTGGCTTCAGAATTATTTGAAAGTAAATGTTTGGCTCATAGGGGATCAGAATGGAGATAGGAAGCTGGTGGAAGAGAATAGATATTTTCAAACTATTTATTGTGACTGTCAGAAACTCTTTGGTCAGAAGGATTAATACAACCTTAGTTGCCCTCTGTGATCAGGATTTTATAGAAAAATGTGGGCAATGTACAGGATTTGTGTTTCTTACAGCTTTATTTAAATTTGAATTTCTGCCAGATCCATGTTTTTCAACTTTTCTTAGTAAACAAAACATCGGTGGCCAGAAATCAGTTTAAAAACTTTGGTGTCAGGGCTTTGTGAGGAAAACTTCTCGAGAGCCCCACATCTGCTGAGCAGTGATGATGATGATGATGATGATGAGCATCACCATCATCAGGTGGTCCTGACATGGAGAGGAGTTCCAGGGTTAGGAGGAGCAGCTCTTGTGTCTCTTAAGCTCCTCTGGCTCCAACTGCTCGTTGTGGGATTATCCTGCAACAGCAGCATGGGAGCACTTGTGCCATGACCTGGAGGCTGAGTCTGACCTCTGAGCACTGAACCAACAAGGTGATGGTGAACTCTCTCTGAGCCAGTGAACCTGGAAAAAGAACTTTGCAGTGCTAGGTAGCCTTTACAACACTGGCTGCAAATACAGTTCTGGGATTTTGCTTAAAGCTTTGGAGCTTAATTCCTCAGGCCGTGGCAAAAGAGCTAAAAACTGTAGGAATGCTCACAGCTGAGTTTGCAGGACACTCTAAGTCCCAGTTTTCCAAAAGCACTGAAGTTTCAATAATTGAGACTGTTTTATGTGCAGGAGCATTCCCAGGACTGAGCTCAGGTGTCATCAGCATCCTTAGTGCAGGGAGTGCTACCTTAGATTAAGCAGGCATTCACTTAAGAATGGTTATTTAAGTAAATCACTGTTTTTGGTGGCACTCTAATGTGTAAGAGTTATTGCAGTCACAGATGCAAGGAGTAGAACTTAATATCTGCTGCTAGAAACAATCTTTGAGAATGGAAAATAGTTTCCATATATTGACCTTTAGGAGCTTTTTCTTTAGGGTATTTTTCTTGTGTTTTTTTTGGTTTTTTTTTTTTTAAATCTTGATATAAACCTCTGAACCATTTGGCCAGTGTAATAATTTCTGTTATGGAACAACAAAAGGAAAATATTACTCAGTGAGACTCCAGGATTTAAAAGACCGAAGCCATTCTGTGGTTCCTCATGGACTAACTAATGCACATATGGGTTGAGCTGAGCTAGCCAGTGTGAACATATGAGGAAGTCACAGTTGACAAATGCTTTTCCTGAGAAATGCAGAAGGAACAGCACAAAATTGAGTAGAGGCACAAGCTCTTTGTTTATCAAGAAGACAAGCTCAGACCTGCAAACTTGAGTGATAATTGGGCAAATTCTGGGGAGGTGCTGTGCTCTCTTAGATTATAGTGTGAGTGTTCACTTATTCAGACTGTGGAAAAGGCTGATAGGGTCATGATTCTGTTCAGTTTTATTATGAAATGTTGAATGTTTTATTTTGAAATACTCAAAGGACCTTTAAATTGTGATAATGATGCCATTTTAAAAAATCTCTTGAATTCTTTATTATCAGGAAACTAATTTAATGTATTTTGAAAAAAACCAAAAGAAAACCCATAAACTGCTTGTTCTATGTTAGACAAACATATTTTGTGCCTTCAGGGAGACAGTACAATTATCAGACATAGATAGCCAGATAAGCATATTAAGCAAGCAGGTAGAGAGCTTGCAGGTCATCTGCTTCTTTTAAAATCTGGCTTTAAGTACATTAGTTACTAGTCATTACTTTTTCATGTAAGCACTTGATTTCATTGCTACCTAGGTGTTACATCTCATAGATGATAAATCCAGAAGAGGCTGCTTTGGTCATATAATTTGAAATGAGACATAAACTAAAGCATAGGCTTTCATAAATTAATTGCAGTTTGAACTAGACCATATACTGGGGGAAAAAAAATCACTCTTGGCCTAAATATTTCTAAAAAGGGGATGTGCACTTGTCTTCTGCTACATAGTTCTGACTGTCAGTTGTTGCCACTGTTCAAAAATATTTGATTCGTGGTAAGTTTGGCTACTCTTGAAATATAATTTTGTGCTAGAAAGGAGAGCTTCCTCCTGTGAAGGATATGATGTCATTGCAAATACCATGTACTCTATCACCCTTTTTTTGGCTTCTCTCTGAACCCTCTGATGTTTCAGTATCCCTTGGGAGCTGTGGGAGCCAGAATTGGGTGTGCTTTTCCAAGTGTGATTGGATCTGTTTTGGATGCAGAGTTGATGTAGTTGAGGGGGCAGAAAAAGGGGGTTTTCAGCAGCTCTCCCATGGACTCTTTGCTGCTGAGGACAGTCTTAGCTCCATGATTCCTACTCTTTCTTCTTGTGACTCCAATCCCAATCCTTTTTGGTGCATTCAGTATTTTCCTCTATACACCCAGAAGTACCATAGCCCCTTCATCACAGCATTGGGAATTTAATGATTATCTACCACAACCCAAAGTGTTTTTTCATGTCACTAAGTCCAGAATATCATCCTTAACAATGATCTTCGTTCTTTGATTCCACATTTCTACTACCAAATCCAGTTTTACTAGTCTCACCTTTCCCTTATCCTCCTATACACATGGCTTTGTAAGTGACCTATTATTTTCACTTTCTTTTCTCAGCATGCCAAATAAAAACGTATTAATGATTATATTGTTTTATTGCAAGTTATTGACAGAAGCTTTAAATAGCACTAGAAAACTATGATCTAAGAGTCATGCTGTGCCTTGCATTAGAAACACATTTGTACAAATGTGAGTCTCTATTTGCAATTACATTTTACATTAGTTAAAAGTTTCGTAAGTGCTATGCTGAATTTTTATTCTAGTTCCTCAAAGTGAGGGCTTTGTCAGAAGGATTAATACAAGCTCTTTACCTGTAGAAACAGGAAAATATCCAGAATTATTGTAAGTTGTGTTACTTACATTTCTGTGGCTGTGTTAGGAATGGGTTAGGAGATATAGACATGAATTGGAGTGCAGCAATCTCCTGTGAAAGCATGTAAGATCTGCTAGTGGTAGGATACTTGTTTGGAACACATATATTCTTAAAGCTGATATAATGAACTTTTAGACCAACATATTCTACAGAATTTTCTATTCTACTACATTATTATTTATCTTACATGATTTTTATTCATCACTCTCATCTTTCATTGCTAGCTTTTCATTAACATCCTTCACAAAAAACAGAGGAAGATGAATCTTGTGTCTTTCTTTCTTTCCTTTTTTGTTTTTGTTTCATGATGTCCTCATTTTACTTTCTTGTCTTTTCTTTTTATTCTTATTCCTTACAGTGACAAGAAAAATACACAAGACTGACATTGTTACAGATTGCAGTCTTGTTAAAATTGCCATATTAACTACAAGGCCAGGTAGTGAAAACCCATTCAAGCTGTCAGATATTCTCAAATGAGTGAAATAAAAGCTGTTTGTATGTGTGTAGAATCATCATTACTCCTTTGTCTCCTAATACCATCTTAGCACAGGCTGTGAATTGTTTTCATTTAAGGTAATTTTGGTTTTGTTCTGTTCTCAGTGGTAGGGTCTGAGAAATTCTCTGCTGCGTACATACGAGAGGTTTGCAGAAATGACTTATTTTCATGGATAAAAGTTTTGTTTTAGGTATCTCTAGTGGAAGTGTCAGAATTTCTGACTCTGGGAAACAGAACAGTTTATAAATGAACTTATCAAGGTCTTGGGTCCAGCTCTCTGCTCAGATCAGGGCAAACTTCAAAGTAAGATCTGATTGCTCAGATCCTTGTCTAGTAATTTTCTTTCCTGCATCTGTTGGAGGTTCTGTCCATTGTATCTAATCCTCTTTCTGTGCATCTCTGAGAAGACTCTGAGTCCATTTTCTCTGCAACTTACCTATCCTTTCTTTGTCCTCTCTCTAAAACATTCAAAGTTAATGACTTCTCTGTGTAGTAGAATGTGAATTCAATGAATTTGCAGAAGAGGTTAAGATCCTTACCAGGAATTCAGTGAATTCACTGCATTCTCCTTGAGAGTCCCTCCAACCCCCAGGCTTTAAAAATAATGAAAATAGTTATAAATTTAAGGTAATTCTTTTAAAGACTAAGTTGTGTAATATAAATGCAAGGCAGTTTCTGTTGGTAGTTATTCAGCTGTTGGGCATTTTGAGCCAAATATTTTTATCTGCCTTCGTAAAGAAAAAATATTACTTAAATGACATCTGGATAGTCTCCTTTTTTTTCCCCTTTTTGGCATGATTTCTTAAACATACATTACTGGATCGAAAAGTTGACCATGCTTGGGTGTCCAGACCAGAGATTGGAAAAAGCAAGGGTGGAGTGCATCTCTTAATGGTTCAAATCAATTATCTTAGAGGTATTTTCTAACTTATAAGACTCTATGAATTTTATTCAGTAGCAGCAAGGATAAAAAGGGGGAAGAATGTAAAACTGCACTTAAACTGAAATATAAGTGTAGAAATATACAATTTTTTATTGTTACTGTTAGACTTTGCAATGTAGGAGGTGAGATGTCAGTGGAGAAAGGATTCAAAAAGTGTTTATTCAGGGTTTTAAAAGGAACCTTTTGGCTTTCTCATTGGGGATGCATTATTGTTCCACTGCTGAGCATGAGCCTGGCGTAAATGTGTCACTGCATCCATGCCAAAATGAAGGCATTCAGTGACATCCTGAACTGCTTTTTTCAGATCTTGGGTGAGGATTCAACAACAGACATGCCTAAGTCACAGATGTATCAGCACACTTGTGGTTAAGATACACGTGCACCAGTAAGAATAGATTTTTCCTTTTCTCTTGCCCTCTCTTTAGGCATTAGAAAAGGCAAAAAGCTATTTAATTCACATTATACCTGTATTCACTACTATAAGCTGATGATGCTTTTTTTGTAAAGTGATGATGTTGTTGGTTTGTTGATTTTTTTTTTTTAATTGATACTTCATTTATATTCTGTGGGCATTAAACACAAAACTTGATTTGTTTTGAAAATCTTTTTTAGCTGTATTCATCTGTGGTAAGGCAAGTGGTGGGAAAGAAAAATCAATTGCAGCTGTATTATTTGCAATGTAATCAATTCACTTCTCCATTCTAACTAGAAGAGGCATCCTGAGGAGCTGGGAAAATTACACTAATCTGATATGTTTGGATCTTTGTTTCCTTGTGAAGACTGATACTCATCTCCTTACATCCACTTCCTTTGAATTTTGTTTAAAGTTCACAAAGATAAGGGCTACTTGAACACATCTTGAACGTGGATATAATCACCCTGTTCTTTTGACAGTACTTTGTCTTTTTTGGTCTTATTTTGGCATCTCTTTGATTCATTTTCTGTAGTCATTATTTGTACCTGAACAATGTCTAAAATTATGTGTTTAAAGTATTTTATGAAAGGGTAACTTCTTAGTCATTGGTTTTCCTGCATACTAAGTGTTATTCTATCCAAGATTTGATTCCGTTATTTATATTTTCATTAAAATACATTTTACTTCTTTTTACTAACTCCCGATGTCTTAGTAATTTACAAAAAGTGAAGGGCTATAAGCTTTATCTGCTGGGCTTCAAGTCTTGCAAATACACATGGAACACCTAAGTGTTTTTCTGATGTAATATCTATATAGGCTCAGAGCTGACAGTAATCTTTTCCATTATCAGGATAAGTTAAGCCTGAAACTGTTTAAGCAAATGTTTTCCTAAACTCATATATCTGTTTTTAAAAGAACCAGATTTCCTCATGCTTTGAACTTAAAATAGTTTCACAATTCCTTTTTTTCCTTATATAATCATTCTGCTTATTGTGCAAACATTGTCTATGACATCAGTAGCTCTTCATTCTTCCTGGTGTATATTCCCTTTTTTGTGTTTATACATGGCAAGCCTATTCCCTGTCAGCCTTTTAGTTGGCTAAGCAAGCTCTGTTCTTTGTGTTTTAAGATCCATTTTCTGTCCCCTCCCAGCCACCCTAATGGCTCTTCACCTTCTGCTTGAGTCTTTCAGTGGAATGACAGTGCAGGGTACAGTCATTAGTCTGTCAAAACAGCCTTTTGCAGCCAGAAGATTAAATTGCACAGTACCATTGTTACTATTACAATTTTGGTTACTCCATTAAGATGCCTCACATTCCATTTGTATTCTTCTTCATGCTTGGCTGGTGTGGTTCAAGGAAGTTGTTAGTGCTGTTGATTCTACACCTGTTGTAGCCAGATGAAAAAGGGGCAGGACTTCTGTTTAAATAATAGTTATAATACATTCTCATAAAAAATTTACCTTGAAATAAGAAACTGATTTTGGTTGAGGTAACAAAGTCAAATTATATTCTAGCATCATAGAATTTATTCAGTTAAGGAAACCGGTGAAATCTGAGTGCCTAATTGCAATGTGTAGATGCTTTTTCATATGAGTACCAATGTGAATTTATACTCCTGAGTTTGCAAATACTCTATAAGATCATTAAGTGGTGTTTCATTTTTGGGATGCTTTTGCATGGTTTATCATTCACAGTGATAAATTGCATGATCATGTTGTTGAACCAGCAATTTCTGTTCAGGTCCACCCACATGCTGCCTCCATTAGCACAAATACTGAGTTACTGTGGTTGCATTTACTATGTGCAAAATATTTGTGTGTGAGTTTTTATTTTTCTCAAATAACCTATGCTTGAATTCTTGCTCATATTTTTTAAACTGTTTTGTTGGGGTCTTTTTATGATATTTAAACAATACATTTGTTTAACCCAATTCAGTGTGGTGTAATGAAGCAAGTTATGGTGGAAGGAATTTTTTATTTTAGTATTTTTAGTTTAAACTGATAATTATGGAAGATACAATAGTGATACAATTTACTAACAATATGATATTAGATGTGCTAAGGTTAATTGTGTTTTTTGT
Organism: Peucedramus taeniatus; assembly: GCA_013400575.1. Lineage (NCBI taxonomy): Eukaryota > Metazoa > Chordata > Aves > Passeriformes > Fringillidae > Peucedramus > Peucedramus taeniatus. The sequence goes on from WBNO01030978.1 coordinate 24,763, forward strand.
CAGAAAGGACTTAATGGGAAATGCTACATCATTGCATTGACATTTCCAGGGTTTCTAAAGGGAAAGATTCAATTGTTATTAATTACATACAATGCTAATGCTATGATTTTTAAAGGCTTTTAAACCTGCAACATTGCAAAAGCAAGTTATTTAAATGATCATACCAAGTAATATCATACTTTAAAAATTCTTCTGCTAAGCTGACAACTCTTGTATTAATAGTGTTCAAAGAGGAACTCAGGATACAAAGAGAACAAAATGAAAAGGCATACAAAGACATAAACCAGGATTTTTCATCGTGAAGAAAAGTGTTTTAAATAAAAATTTTAAAGCAGTCCTTTTGCTCTACTCAGCTCTTCCTGGTTTCAGCTTGAGAGTTCAGAGGATAGTAAAAATTGCAAAGAGGTTTAGAAAAAACTACTTGAGACAATGCTGCAGTGAGTTCACTTGTTAAGAAGACTTAAAAGGGTGATACTGCAGCTCAGGTTGTTTGAGTAATGATGGGGGAAGGAGATGGAGAATGGGAGGAAGAAGAACAAACGGGACTAAATATCAGTGGGAGACAGTTTAGACAAGCTAAAAGGAAAGGTGGCACAGGCAGTATCTAAAATCTCTGAAATCAGACCTTTTAAGAAAGGAATTATATAACCAACTGTCTGGTCAGAAATGATTCTCCTTTGGGGAAGCAGATATGTCCCATCTGCTGTATTTGATGTGCTTTTGTTATGTTTTCTGTGATAGAATTTTATTTTTTCAATACTCCATGATTTTTTTTCCTTTTTGATGTGAACATATTTTGATGTGAACAATTTCTAACAACAAAAGTGAAGTGAATCTACTGGTAGGATGAAGTGAATCTACTAGTAAGACACCTTACTAAATAGTTGTAATCATTCTTTTTATGATATGACACATAGATGTCCTACAAGCCATCCTGAAGAATTGTGGAAGGAAGACAGTAGTGGGGATGAGGAGTGTTTACAATTATCTCTGACGTTGTTATGAAGGAGCAATAATTGACAATTTAAAAAAAAGTTTCATAGAAGCAGTGATTACTACAAAGCAGTTAATGGGCTTCAGAAAAGGAGGATTAAACAGGTCCATTTTCAGCTTTGTAAGTTTCCTGTGAACAGTTTAAAAACAAATGAAATTGGTCTTTTACCAATTGACTCTTCTTTCACTGCCAGTTTGTTGACACTTAGAGCCCTTTGCTCCACAAGGAACGAGAATACAATTGGTCTAGTGCATGGTCTTTAATTGAATTGACTATTTTGCCCTGCTGCTCAGGGAATTGATAAATTGCTACAACCTTGTGTCCTGAAAGTTAGTGGGGGGTTCTTGTCTTTTGTTTTAGGAATAGAAAGAAAGTATGAGAGAATAGTGTTCAGAAGTGGGAAGAGATCACTGAATTTATTTTGACTAATTATATTATTGTAGTCTTAGTTCTGTGAAATATTTTAGAAATTAATCAGTGGTTACTGTCATTTCTTTTTTTTGGTTTAATCATGCAGATAAAATAAACTTTCACATTCACTGTGCCCCTTGTGGTAAAAAATAACTGAGTGTTTTTAACTTCCAGTAGCAAAGTTATTTCTTTGATCTGAAAATATTGCTAAGGAGAATCTTTTTCTTTACCACTTAAGGTGAACATTAATACATTAATGTTTCTGTAAAAGGTAGTTGACCTGCAGACACAAAATGAATGACATTTTATTATCAAACAGATTAAAGGACATTCCTAAAGTTGTTACTTAATCAAGAAATTATGACAGGAGGTTTTTTTTCCCCAACCAAATCAATATTTCTGTTGGTAATTGCTAATGCCCTGCCCTCTTCTTTTTCAGAAATGTGTTTCCCACTTATCCAGATTCTGTAACTTACAGGTCATAACTATGTAGCATTTTTAAATCATCTGGATATTTGGGTGCTAATTTTCAGAAGAGTTTGGGGCAGCTGGGTACTCTCAATGACTTTTGTGATATCAGCCATTATTTATCTTCAATTTAATTTCATATCTTGTTATGAATAGATTCTTTACAGCTATTATAAAGCTGTATAAGAGAAGAAAATTCAAGGGGTTGCTTTGCCTGAAGATATACACTGGGGAAGTGCAAAGGGACAACCCTCATTTGCTGCATAGAATCATCACATGAGTTTTGGAGAGCTCTGTGGGTCTGTGTGACCTCTGGTGCTGAATCCATGGCAGGTTGTACTGGGGGATTTAGTGCCACAATGCAAAATTTGTGCTCAAACCTACCTTTATGATTGTTTTTCTCTATTTTAATCTCAATATATAAATAATTTTTTAGTTATTAGTCAAAACCTTATACAGGTCAGCATAAAAACATGTCTAGTAAGTGATGTAAAGATGCCTATTCTCAAAGAAGAGAAGCAATGTTATGCTTCTGAAAATGAAGGAACAGCTTTAATTACTTTTCTTGGTTTCTTATGGTTTTTCCCCCCTCTAATGATGAACGTGTGAGTAAATTTTCATCTGTTTTTTCATGAAATTAACGTGTTTTAAAATGGGTATTTAATCTGAGAAAAACTGTCCTTGTGCTTTTCTAAGGCACCAGACATTTTGGGGAGTTAACTGGCAAATATCCAGCTGCTGCAAGGGGTAATATTTGTTTAACCTCTGACCAGAAATCACTGTGTCCATCAGGATATACAAAAGCAGTATTAAACTGTTTCATCATGCCTTGAAAAAATCTTTGCTTCCCTGCGCTTTTACTGTGCTCTGAGAAGATAAGGATGGTGTTGAAGGAGATTCAGAATTGCACACTAGAACTCAAAAGAGAAACAAAAGCTCTCTTAGGTTAAAGCTAAGAGGTTTCAAGAGGGGAACTAGACTGGAGACTCCTTCAGGTCATATGCTGAGATTGCTCTTGTCCTGAAAAAACTAACAGAGGAAAAGGAAAGACATAGAAATATGTAGAAGAAATATTATGAGAATAGATAGGAATTATTATTATTTTATTGATTGCAGTTTTTATGATTGAAACCTCTTAGAAGTCAAATTAATTTCAACTATTAAACTTATATATTGGTGAAATTCAGTTTTGGGATTAGTAAAAGTGCAGCTGTGAGGAAAATGTGTGATAAGCAAAAGATTGTTGTGTTTCTATCAAATGTGACTTTCAAACTGAACATTCTTTTTCTTATGTCCTTGTCTATTTTGGTTTTCATGTATGTTGTCAGCTTTGCTGCCTAACAGTGTAAACTGTTGCTCTGTTTCATCCTTTTTTTGCAAAGATAGCTGATATGAAATGTATATAAAATAGCTTGTGAAAAGCCTTGTACTGACCCAAAATTTGTTGAGATCAAAATCAGAAATAGTATTATTTTTATATGAGTGTAGTATATTAAAAATGTATATTATAATTTTGAATCCTAATTAGTGAGGTAATTTTATTTTTGTTTCAGTTTCAGAGGTTCCAAGTGTAAGACATTTGTACCATTGGGCACCATCTTGCAAAGTAGTCAGAGTAATTTATTGGCACCTCATAGTCATCAAGGAAATTTTCAAAGCAAAGCTTAAGCACTTAAAATTCCATGTTCTAGTTCCAGGTTTCTGTAATAATGTGGTCCTATATTTATGTACACCTTCATTACCTCAGAGAAGCATTCCAGTACTAGAAACAGGAAGAACAAAGGAATTTTCTGTCTTCATCAGTCATCTTGCCTTCCAAAACAGAAGTCTCTTTAATCTTCTGAGCAGCAGTTGTAGATGTTTAGTGTAAGAAAATATCCTTTTTGATTATTTTATTTCCCTTTTAAATAACCCCCTGTCTGTACAAACAGAATATTTGTAATAGTTCTGGTTTATACATCATTGAACTGTGTGTAGTTACATATCTACTTTTTCTAATCTGAAGTTACATGCTAAAATTTTTTCAAGAAAAAAAAAGTAGATATTCACTTATTTTCTTGCTGCCAAATAAGCCTTTTTCTCTTCCCATCCCATCAATAGTCTCACTTCCAGCCATTTTATTTAAAGAGTTCTCGTTTCATACAAGCAAAGGCTGTTAAACATGAACATTTTTTTAGTATTATTCAATTGGCAAGAATAATTCTGATGTCTTCTCTGTCCTGAATCAAAACTTTAAATAGTCAAGAAGAGGAAATGATTTCCTCTTTCTCAGCTCTTTCCCCTGTTAGGAATCCAAGCTGCCTTTCAGCAGCTGCTGTTCTGGGTGGTGCCCCCCACGTCAGCAGTGCTGCTCTGCAGGGTGTGCCAGGTACAGCATCCACAGCATCTGCTGCTTTGGCTTCTGCTGGACCAGCATTGGAATGCTGTTTTTTTTTCTGTTTCTTCTCCTTAACTTTTAAAGGGATTTTTAAATCATATTATTTAAATTTGAGTAGAAATTCTTTCACTTGGGAAATGTGTAATTCAAACCTTGTAACTCAGCTTTTAAAAGCATTATTGTATGTTTTCTGTAGAAAATCTAGCTTTAGCATTAGAGGACTTCTGTTACTTTAGGGTAATTTCTTCCTGTCTCTTGTGTATTTTGTTTTCAAAGCCATATCATTGACTTAGTATTCATGTGTCAATGTAACCAAATTCTTCCTGTGGTTGGGGGCTCTGATGAGTAGCCTGAATATTGCATATTGATTGCTCACAAATCACTTTATATGTAAACTCCTTATTTTTGCTTTGTGATGCTACAGAAGGTACATTATTTTTTATAAAGGGTTGAGTATAGTTAATAGAAAAAAATGGTATATGGAATTATTGTTCTTTTCATTCTCTCAAGAAAAAAGATAGTTGATGTTTGTTCAGTTAGGAAAAACAAAACTGTATGGATTTATGAAGCATACAGGACATTTTGAGGCATGTCCAGAAAATGCTTTTCTACTGAACTTGTATGAGACATGTCTGCCAGAAAAATTACATTGGTATGACACTAAAGTTATAGATTTAAAACTATTTTTCCTCATCACACAACCATAAAATTTGGCTGCAAAGTAGCATCAGTTTTCTACAATAGGAATGTACTAATTATTCTTTCACCAGAACCAGATTTCATGTAGTTACAGAACAGATTTAACTGTAAGCCTGAACTAATTTTTCACAAGGACTGCATCAGTATTCAAATAAACTTGTTCAACAATATTAAATCTATTTTATTTAATACCTTCACCTTGCCTATTCTATTGTCCTAGAAATAAAATATGTCAGGAAATTGGTGGTAGGCATAGGAAGATAATAAACTGAGAAGAGATAAACTGAATGGCAGATACAGATATCTCAATCTGAATGTGGCCTGGTGGGGACATTTTCCTGATGCCATTTCCTTTTCATTTATATATGTAAGTATATATATATTTGTGTATATAATTATAGAAGGAATATATATGTATGTTCCTTCACATAATTATTTCCATACATTTCCATATTCATTTCCCTATACAAGTCAGAATTACTTCAGTGTCAGAGCAGTAGATTGTAACAGTTCTGTTTATCCAAAGGTAAAATTAAGTCTGTCCATTTGGGTTGTTCCTATGGAACACTTTGTTAATGAAATCATCATTTGTGGAAAAGCGTTATGGGGTTTAATGGACCCATCTGGATGATGGGACAGCAAATTTTTTGTAGACACAAAGCCAGGAGGAGGCTGAGCTATGCCAAGGGGCTGTGCTGCCATCCAGGAGGACCTGGAGGGCCTGTAGAAATGGGCTGACAGGAACCTCAGGGAAAGGGAAGTGCAAAATCCTGCACCTGGGGAGGAAAAGCCATGTCAGCAATGTGCTCTGGGAAGGAGAAAGGTGACCTGGGCTGAGTTAGGCAGGGTGCTGCCAGCAGGTCAAGGGAGGTGGCCCTGGGAGAGAACTTATAATGTATCTTGGCTGTTTTCGTGGCAGTTTTTAATTTTTTAGTGAATATTGCAGCATAAAATTCTAACTAGGTCACCTGATTAATTATTTTAATTGACCTTTATAGCTTTAGTATAAGTACAGCCATGTATTTAGCAAATGACAGTTACTGATAGGTTTATCCTTATTTTTATCATTCTCTTATTTGTGAAAATGTGTTAAGTACAGCTTCTCATAGCTTAGTATTTACTGTTCACCTGACTTGAAGTAAAGACCAGTAAGTACAACATAGCGAAAGTAGGGAAAAAAACAGATGATATTTTGGTGCATGTTTGCATGGTTCTTTACAGTGTCCTTCCATTGTGCTTTCACTCAGTACTGGAAGATCTCAAAAGCAAAAAGATTAGAGAACTATGTAAGGTCTCTGAGTGATAATCACATGATGAAAAAATCTAAATTTCAAACATAAGTATCCTTCACTTCTGAAGAGCAGCTGTTGTAGCTGTATCTTTGACAAGGATAAGCCCATGTCAGTATGGCCTGGTGTATAAATTATGGAGTGTATTTCTAGCTCAGTTCGTTTGCAAAGGGAGAATTATTTTCAATTCTAGAAAATTAAGATGTAGAGTTAATTGGCATGGATAGCAGATTTAATTTTATTAACATTTGCTTGTGTGGTTTCTAATATTGTTCAGTTCTGCCTTTGGGAAAAACAGCATACCACAACCCCCCCAAAACTACTGTAGCTTAAATATTAGTAACTTAAGAAACTTAAATACTTTGTATTCTTATGCAATAGTCTACTAATCAACATTTATATATCACAGCTAAAATTAAATTAAATTAGATTGAAACTAAATTACAAGGTCCTGAGTAAATTGGATTTGGTAATTTACTACTGAGTCAATCTGCAACTGATGTCATAATTTAGATTTGCTTCTTATGTGAGAATGATGCCAAGAATTATTCTTCCCTTTGCAGTTTCAATTTGTGAGCGTGAAGAATAATGATCATGCTTGAAGTACAAAACTAGTAACTGGCCAGATGTTAATAATGAATTTGTAAAGATGCCATTGCAGGTCTGTCAGCTCATCTTTTCTTGAACTTGAGAGACAAAGCTGGGACTCAGTGACTCTCAAGAATGTTCAAAGTAAGAGGTGTCTTATGGTTTGTGTACATAAAACAGGCAGGATTCAAGATGAAGAAGAAATGTTGCAGATGTCATATTTAGCTGTATTTATAATCCCTGGGGTTTCATGCATTGAGCGCTACCTTGAGAGCTTTAAGGAATTTTTAGTTTTTGACCACTGACCTGTTTGTCATTTATCACCCTAAATTCTGACAGCTGGCTTGCTTCCAGAATGTGTGGGAAATAATTTTTATAGCAGGTATTTGAGGATGAGGTCCATATCAACTTCTTTTTCCGTTTTAGTTAGCTTTCAAAATGTATATTTCATTTTTTGAGTCCTAGAAAAGGGATGGTTTGACATGATTTCCTACTCTCAGATATAAATCAGGAGACTGTTTTATTACATAATAGTGTGGCTTGCATAAATGCATTCCATTTATGAAACCTCTTACATATTTAGGGAAATTTCATAATATGGAATATTGCTATGAGTTGTTCTTCCCACCTGGAACAACGGCCTTGGGCATGAAGCCACACAGTTGGGCAAAATAATGGCATCATTTTATAGCTTGATAATGGCACCATTAGCACAAGATATTATCATATCACCTTTTTATGGATACTTATACTTTAAACCAAGCTCTGTTATATGACATAAGTGCAGCATTGGAACAGACTTCAAAAAATAAAGGTGCAATTTTTCTTTCAACAAGTTAAATATTGTAACATTTATGTAGCTATTATCTTTATTCTTTATAAAACAGTGAGCTTCTCCTTTGGCTGTCTAATAGAAAAATATATATAAACCCAGCAATTTTGCATCTGAAATAGGTACTCAGGTGTAAGGTGTTTCTTGACCCATCAAGTGAGACTTTTACTCCCAAACAGATGGATGAGATCTCTGCTCTTGGCCAAATTGATGCAGTTTCTCATTCTTCCAGTCTGATGGACCTGCTAGTGCTTTGGAGATTATACAAAGTGCAGATTCAAGAAGTTAATTTTAAGTGTTCCAGAACTCAGTTTTTTAACTCTAGTCTCAGTTTTTAATTGTTGATCTGCTTACAGAGTGCAGCCTCATCTTTGAACTCAGGCTTTGCTCCTCAAAGCATATCTCCAATTATGATTAAAATGTGCAAGACCTACTCTCTCAGAAAATCAGCTTTCTATGACAGTGCAATCCACAGCAGTAAAGATTTCTGAGAGATTTTCTATTCTTTAGCAGATCATTTTTGCCTATGGATGAACTACAAGTAATTTGATGTAATAATATTTAGCAGGATAAAAATCTGAAACTGGGAATATGAGTTATCCATGGAAAACACATTAGGTTTTAAGTATTTTAAGGAGTGTATTGTGCAATTTTATTACAATTTATTCAAATATTTTTCTTATCTGTTCAAAGTTCAGATCCCAAACAATATATTAAATGTTCTTAAATACTTGATCTTGGAATTTGTCGGTCAGTTTGAGTTTAAAGTAGGAAACACATTTATTCTAAATTATGTTGAAGAAATTATGGAAAATTATTAAGATTTTCCCTTGATTTGAGAGCTCCAACTGACTTTCACTTCCATTGGAATTCTTATATTTCATACCCTACATCTTTAAGAGGTGTTCAGATGAAATATCAGTTTAATGACTTTGCCCAGAAAACAGGTCAAAACCTATCAACCTTCGATAAAGAAGCTGACCTGAAATTGCACTTGAGTTCTGGTATCTTTGATTCCTATCAGGCTTTTAAATTATGGCATGAAAAATATTTGGTGACCTTGAAAAGTCACTAAAATCTATAGACAGAATTTCAGTAGATAAGATGTAAAGGAAACTAAGGAGAATTTCTTCATTTCATAGGAAAAAGGCATCAGGAATGTTTATGGTAGAGACTTGATTGAATATTGAGATGTTTTCATCCTTGGCATTAAGATTTTTAATCACAATAAAGAAAAAGTTAAGAAATAGTCAAAAATAAGCAAGTTAATAACATAAATACTATAGCAGACAGCAGTTTGTATTTTATATTGTTTTTAGTGAAAAGGTTGTGAAAACAAAGATTTTTTGGTAATGCATTCATTAAGCTTCAATTTCAGAACACTTAAAACCTCTCAGGTGGTTAATTTTGGAAGGATATTAAGCAGATTGGAACGATTGGTTTTGGTTTTTTTAAGATCAAGATTGGAAATATAGCAATTAAGAATGAATACAATTTTTTTTTTGAAAGATCATTTAAAAAACTGTAATAACTATGGCTGATTATTGTATTATCTCACACAGTGGCTGAGGCTGGAAGGAACCTCTGAAAGATTAAATGAATGGTATTGTCCAAAGATGGAATCATTGAGTAGATAGCATTTCCCAGTGCAATTATAAGGCCAGTAATGAAAAGGCAGAGAAGTGCTCTTCACAAACTTTAAACATTAGACTGGTCCTCCTGCAATAGCTCCTGTAATAGTGTGTTGCAGTAAATATATAGATTATATTACATCAAAGTATTTGTCATCATTACCAGAATCAGGGCATTTCTCTCAGGAACTCTGGTGTAGCAAAGCTACACCAAAACTTTGAGCATCTGTCAGTTTTTGTGAAAATATCAGTTGGTACCTTTTTTTTTTTTTTATAGAAACAGACATTTGCAAGATGTATTTTATGCTTTAAAATTAAGAAAAAGCATAATACTTTCTAGTACAATACATTGAACTAGAAAGCATTTGTTATTTCAAGTGAGCACTTTCAGTGTGGATGTCTCTGCACTTGCCAGCCTTGGAACAATGGAGAGGAAATTAAATTTTTCAGAAATCCTTTTTCTGTCTTTTCTTCTGTTACTGACACAGAGGCCTAATAACCCATACTAACAACCATGAGAAGGGAAATAATCATACTTATTTGTGGAGTCACAGAATGATTGGAGTTGGAAAGGACCATCTGGAGATTGTCTGACCCTCAAAGCAGGGTCAGCTAGAGCAAGTTGTCCAGGGCTTTGTTGAGTCAGGTTTTGAATATCTCCAAGGATTGAGGATCAATATCCATCCTGTCTGAGCAGCCTGCTCCAGTCTTCGATCCTTCTTGCAGTAAAAAAATATTTCTTATGTTTAAATGGAATTTCCTGTCTTTTGATTTGAATGGATTTAGGTTGAAGTTTAAAAAGATAATTAGTACATAAACCACTTTCAACTTGGTGGTTTTTAAAAAAAATATTGAGAATGATTTGTATTGAAAGAGTTTTGCAGTATAGAACATCTCATTTGTGGAAATCACTTGTAACCCTTGAATATGGTGGTTTCGTTGTACTGTTTCCCACCAGGCTAAGTCAAGATTTCAGTAAACAACATAAATCAACATTAAGCCCTCTACAGTTGCATAAAATAATTGCAAAATCCCCTTACTTGCAGCTAGAAAGCAATTAAGCGTTCGTTCTCAGAAATAATAAATATACAAATCTTTAATTTTTATATGTATGCTGTTGTCTCAGTGAGAACCATGAGTGTGTTGTCATTTGGAAAAAAGGGTGTTGGAATGGTCTGGGGAATTTCTGTAATCATTGAGGAGAAAAAACAACCCTTCTTTTTGACTGTAGTCAGTGCATTTAGTTGAAGACATCTTTCTGCTGTATTTTGTCCTAGAAAATGTACTGAAAATCTTTCCTGGAATGCTCTGAGGATATTTTTTACAAATGACTGTTGGCAAGATAGATAGCTTTAAAATCTTTATGTGAGAAGTTCACCCTGTAGGGAGTAAAAAGTATGATTTTAATTTCTTAACTTTGCTTTTTCAACACCTTCCTGCACTTGGAGACAGATAGTCTGAATTGTCTTTTAAAGTATTTGTTCCTCTGTGCCCTGCCCATAGCTCTCTTAAAAAAGCCTGGTCAGGCTTATAGAGTGAAATAATTGGAGTTTGTCAAATATGATGATTTTGTGGGAAAATTTTTGGAGAAAAATTGCTTTAGTTTCTAAAACTTTGCAGAAAAAAATATTTCAGGGTTAAACCAAGCTTTCACTTAATTTTTTGTTTTGTTTTTAAGCAGAACCTTTTCCCATTTTTCAAATTTTAGGAAAGTAATTTTTCCTTTAAAGGTTTGTCAAAACTGTTTATGTTTTTCTGGGCCAGCTCAGCCAATTTTTGAAAACTGGTAGCTATGGGAGAAAATAAGAACCTCAAATTTCCTAACTCTCTGCAGAACCCCCCTATTTTGTTCTGAAATTTTGTCTAAAATTATTGTGAAAAATTGATGCTTTTTTAAGTAATTCCTTCTGTTTCCTTTAGTGATGTCTGATAACACCAGCACTTCTTTATGTGTCTTTCCCTCAGCTGGTATATTTTGGGATCATCTCCCTTCTTCTCATATTAAAAATCTTTTGGACACTCTGTATAAAATGAATCTTTGAGCCCACAGGCTGTCTGTGCAGGACATGCAGAGCTACGTTCTATAGCTTTTATTTTTTAGGAAACAAAATTTTTGTTAGAGAATTTCCTCAAATTTACCAGATTCCACTTGGAAAATGTTTCCTTAGTTAAAAAAAGAAATCATTTTTCTGAGGAATAGTTCAGTAAGCCTGAAAGATACCTGATCTTTACTCGACTTACTCTTCTAAATAAGTTTCTTACTTATTGCCTTACTCCCCTGCCATATAGATTCAGAACAGCAAATGAGGCTTTTCAGAATTCCAAAGCAAACGTCTGTGTAACAGAAACTGAGTTTATCTTTCTGAATGTGGGTTTTTTGCACGTAGGCTCTTTGCCCTGACTCATATACTTGTTTTTCCAGAAGATGATATTCACTATTTTCAGATCAAATTCATCTATGCAGATATCCTCTCTCTTCCTACTCAGATGAAAAAAATCTTGATAGCTGAACAATCACCCCAAAAGCGGATCTTAACATTTCTGCCCTAAGCTGGTATGAAGTATTCAACTTGAGGAAAAAAAAGGCACAACCCATGTCTTGACAGAGTGCAGGCCAGCATCATCACTATGTAGGGCTCTTGAAAAGTGTTTTCATTTTTCTCTCTGAAGGCATGAAGTGCTCTAGCTGCAAAAGTGTTTATTTTCTTTGGATTTTGATTTTGTTAAAGCTGTTCAACAGACAAATGGTTATTGTGGATTTGCACAAGCCTGATTAAACAATTTGAGCTTCTGGGAAATATACTGGGAAATCCAGTTTTTAAAAAGTGAGAATAAAAAGTACATTCAGTGCTGACAACTTTAAATATTTGTTTTCTTTTCAACAATAGGGCCTGTATGAATTAAAATAAATCTGACTGAAGTTCCTTGCTGCTTTTCCATGGGCTTGTTCTGAGCTTTGCAGGTAGCCTCCAGATCAAAGTTTTGGTGGTACATTCATACATTTCAATCTCATTTCTACATTTCAGTACAAAACTTTTGGTACAAATGCTGTAGATTCCTGGGAATGACTGTTGCCAGTTCCTATCAGTGTAGTCCAGCATGTCATTGCCAAAAAGGCAGCATGGGCTTGTTTATAGGAAAACAGTTTCTGCTGAGCAGCCCCTGCTCTTCGGTTTCACAGTATTCTGAGTCTTTCTGAAACCCAGTAACTCATCCACCTTTCCCAACCTAATTCCTGCAAGTTGTTAAAAAGGTTTCTGCCATTTCCATTACACATTTCTCGGCACTTTTTTACAAATACTCTTCTGACTGTGACAGCATATCCTCAGTGATATGTCAGTGATCCATCATCCTGACTCTACAGAATGTACTACGAGGGTGAGTGAAGTCTCAAGCAGACAGTTGTATCTGCTTTTTCTTTTTTTCAAATTTATTACAGCTTGAACTATAATAGCAGTTTCAAGTGATCGATAAAAGTTAAATGAAAGAGAGTAAAATTAACATAAAAATTGAATCACAATTTATTCTGTTAATCCTCACAATTTAATATTTTGTAAAAGTCTCAGTTCTCACTTTCTGCATTTTGATCACCTCTTCAAGGAGAAACATAGAACTCATTTTCTTGCTTATGTGTTATATCGTTTTCTCCTTGGTATGCTTGGGGCTTTTGAGGTTATTCAACCACTTCCCCTTTATTTGGAGGAATTAATATTTTCACATTAGTGTGGTCTCTTGTTCTTTCAGCAGAAAATCTGTTAGAATATTCTTACCCCTTGTATAGATAAGTAAACATCATCCCTTACATCCAAACCTCCACACTTCTCCATTAGAATAAACATTCAATACAGAGAGCTTAATCTGTCATGAGTTTTTTCTTCATACCTTTTTATCTTGGCACTTCTAAATTATATCAGTTATTATGTGTCCTCTTCATTCTCATGCACATGTAAACCCCACTCCCTTACCCTTCTTTGCATGCTTTGGTTTTCTTTTCTATGAGATGTGGATCTTCAGTAAAAGATTGAAGTAATAATAAAGCTGAAGACCGTTTTCTCCATAGAGTTTAATGAGATTTTGGTGTCTTCCATTGTCATCCTTTCTCAATGATGATCAAAAATATTTACTTGGGTACACACAGTCTTGAAAGCGCCTACCTGACTTCTCCTTTGGCTAGTCTTTCATGAGAGGCAAGACTAAGCATTTTAATTTTTTGTCTTAGCATTCTGCTCTGAAATCCTGATGCCAAAAGGAAGTCAGTAGGTATTTACCCATGATAGTAATGTAGTCAGCACTCACCTGTGGATAAAAAAGTGAGACTTTGAACAATTTTATCTGTGTTCTATTACAATGCTGTTCATAGGATGAACAAAATTCAAGTATCTGTGCTGTGGGTAGCTGCTGGAATGCAGATTCCTTCCTCTTTTCAGAAGTAATTGCATTAAATATGCTCACAATGACTTCTACTCTCATTGTAGCAGTGCTGTGTACATCAAGGAATTAGAGCCTCTGTCTTTCATGGCCTTATCAAAAGGTGAGGAAAAGAACAAGAAAATGCATCAATGAATTTCTCTGCTGACTGAGACTGCTGCTTTTTGGTTGTTTTAGACATTAGAGAGGGGAATCACCAAGCACCACGCAAAAGATCAGAAAGTGTAATTTCTACAAAGTGGTATTATATACATAAATCTTCTGAAAGACAGATACCTCTGGGATATCGTAGGCCATAGACTCCTGTGTAATCCATTACCCATGCCGATATAAACCTTTGATTTGTGGGTTTAAACCTGAGGCTGAGTAACCTCATAAATATGCTAATCCACAGTAATCAAGAAAAGTGCCATTGCAAATACAAAATTTTTTATTCCACAGCTCCAACAGCTTTATAGTATGCTCTACATTTATAACAATAAACTTTGGGAAATTACTCTCTTCATGTTTAAGAAAATGCTTTGCCCTTTTCTTGTCATCTCACAATGGGTTTTGCATACATTATTTTGAATGGCATGATCTTTATGCAAAATTCAGGGCATGTTTTGCCTTCTCTAACCAAGTATTTGATTTCTAAAATGAACAAAACATTGCATAAGTTTTAACAATTCAGCTTTTGTAGCCTTATAAAAATTTTATTATCATTTTTATTAGGCTGGAGACCAGCCAGTTGGTTAACTGGTAGATTGTGTAGCAAAACCTAGCAGTCTAGCAGCTCTACTGTAAATGTAAAAAATAAAAAATCTTAGGGAAATTTGAAAAAAATTTTATCATTTTAGTAGCCTATTTTCCATCTCTGATACATATGTTTCTACACATACACTTTGAATGTTAAATGCCATGAACATCGTATTAAGTTCTGTAGTCATTCAAACAGCTCTATGTAAAAGTATTAATTAATTTAGGAAAGGTGAAAAAATACCTTGCATCCAGGACATTTTTCTGTTTATAAACTTCATAATAC
>WBNO01030978.1:43369-157100 GCA_013400575.1 Peucedramus taeniatus
TGTGTGTGTGTGTGTATGTAAACCCTACATTTGGCTTTGGAATATTTTCATTCTGTTGCAGTTTTCTACATTTAGTCTGTAGTATATTGGTGTTACTTTGATCTGATGGAATACAATTGCAGTTCACAACAACAACAATAACAGTAATGATAATAATAACAATAACTCATCTAACTCATCGAGGTTATCCTTTACTATAAAAAATTATGTTCCACACAGCACTTGGTTCTGTTCCATAGGAAATGATGGAAAGGATATTTATCTTCTTCCTTATTTATAAGAGAAGACAGAGATAATTTTTGTGGGATCCACAAGCTTTTTAGATGTTTTGGGGAAACTGAAAACTATTAAGGTATGGTACAAATTAACAAGGAAGATATTTGTCTCCAGTATCTTTAAGTCCAAAGTAAAAACCTTGGGTTGAAGGAACTTTTCTTTTCTTGTCCCTTATCTATATAGGCACAAGCAAAAAGACAATTAGATTCATATCTATATAAAACCCCAATGGAAATAAATCTTTTTAATTGTATTATGGTTCTTTGTATCAGTCCTAGGTTCATGACATTTACTTGCTTCCTTGTGGTCTGCTTATAATTAAAATATGTATTCTTTTTGTTAAAATTCTGTGTTGAAATTAGTCAGATGCATGATATTGTTCAGAAAATACTGTAGTTCATCTTTTAAACATGAACTCTAATGTAATTATTAGAAGATGTTTGATTAAAATTGGAAATTACTTTTGGGATGAAACTTTCTATCAAAATCTGTTTCTGCTTTAAAATATGAGTACTTTCAGGAAAATCCCATACAACCAACCAAGCAAGTCTCACAGGCAGAAGTTCTTTCATAAATTTGCAAACATGGACACCAGCAGTAGAACTTTGCACTTATCTTGAATAGATGATTAGAATAATAGGAGTTGGGAAATGTGGAATCATTCCTTTTGTGTTCATTCTTGTGCAAAAAGTTTATATCCCTGAGCTTTGGACTATGCAAATAATTTAGTTATTGACAATGATATAAAATTGAAATGTTGTAAATCTGCTTACTTCATTTTTTTGTGTCTTGGAAAAGAAAAATTGAGGCACTATATTTTCTTTAAAAAATTTGAGGTGAAACTTTCCTAGTATGATTGTGATCAGATTGAGGGGTTTGATTGCAGACTGGAGTTTTTCTAGACTCACAGAGGCTATTAAGGAATTCTGACACCTTGAATGGAAATAATTGTAGTAATGCAAAATCAAAATGCTCCTTCAACAAAGAGCATTTCAACAGGTCACAAAAGGGGAGCTCTATCAACTCTGGCATGTTGTTTTCTCCTTGTGTTAATTGATCACCTAAAGTATGGTACTTTTAATTATGGAAACACCAGGAGTGAATTTGAGTACTAAATTGTATTTGAAGTAAATCCAGACAGCATTTAAAATATAAATAAATGAATTTGGAAAGCTTTCATTTTTGTTCAAGGTATACTTGAACAATTGTTTGTGCTTGGGATGCACTTTATACTGGGCCAAAGAAGTCTTCTGGTCTTTTCTCAAATGTTATCTTTTAGGTAATTGATCTATGTTTAGCTGTGTTTGGCTGGCACAAGGCACAGTAACACCATTATTACTGAAGTTTGCATTATAGCTTTGGCCTAAAATAAAAATAAAATTCGAAAAAAAAATTAAAAAGTAAATTCTTGAGTATCATGAATTATCATTTCAAAAGTTCATAAGTAAGCTATGAAAGGGATTCAGAGTAATTTGGTGTAATTACTAGTCAAGATCAGATCTTAAATGCACAAGGTTTTCTAAACCCAACAATTATTTGAAAAGAGTGTATAGTTAAATAAACACTTTGTACAATTAAAAGTGGAAGATTCTCTGTATCTTTAGTTTGATAATTATAGACTGAAAAACTGAGCAAGACGGGGACTTATGGATATTTGTAGATATAACATAAATATTAAGTACTGTTCTTAACATTAGCAAAAAGTACTTAAAAAAATAATTATAGGCTGTATTGCATGCAAGTGTGAATGTCTCTATGCTGTCTTAGAGATAATTCTTAAATATTCACAAAAATTACAGCAAGGAGCTGAACTAATGCATGTTCTGGTGAGGCTGTAAAAATGTAGCCCAAAAGAATATTTATTACTTTATCTTTAAAGTAATTTGCTTTGAAACTGTTTTACTATACACCAGATTTATCTTTTTTAAAAATTAAATTAACATATGCATTAATTTTAATATTGTACAATTAAAATATTTTAAATGCATTAATTTTAAGCACTATATATTGTTTGTTTTCTCTAAAACCTTGTTTCTATGCTGTTATTAAAATAGAAGATGGTGTTGGTCAAAACAGTTGACTATAAACAAGACAATTTATAACAATATGATTTCTTAATATTTTTCATGTTGTTTATATTAAGTAGATATTTCTATTAAGTTTAATTCAGTAAAAGTATTATATTCCATTGTTTGTATGTTGATACCAGCAAGGATATGGGAATTAGTTGCTCATCTCACTTTATCATAAATGCAGGTGTGTGCAGACAAGACTGAAATTACCCTTGAAAGTAATCATCCATGCAGCCATAAAGCCCTTGCCTAAAAAGAGCTGTTGAGTCTGAAAATGTTGTAATTTACTTCTGTTTTATTTGCAGATTGCCTTCTCACAGCACAATACTATCATGGATCTGGTGCAGTTCTTTGTCACCTTCTTCAGGTAAATTGTTTTTTTTTGTCTTCTGACTGAAATCCTGATGACTTTTTAGCATCAAACCAGTGTCTTAACCAGCTTCTTCTGAATCTTGAGAAATGCCTGAAAGGAGACCTTCAAACTGTGTTCCCTAATTTGCACCAGTGGAGGGTCCAGGCCAATTAAAGGCAGCTGCTGGACTCTTGCATTATAGAATTGTGTGTTTCATATTCAGTGGTACAGTCTTCACACCTCATGAAGATTAGCTGAGTTTGTACCATGTATTACAGTGATTAAGAAAGCCAGCTAAACTCTAATTCATGTGTGTGATTTTTCTATAAACACTTTTATGGAATTATTTAAAATGATGGCTCTGTTCAATAGCTTGTTCTTTTTAATAAAGCCCAGCATATCACTACTAATGCTTTCATGTGTCAGAGATTAATTGTGAAAGGCAGTAGCTGATGCCTGAGAATTGGTTATGGCAGCAATGCAGGGATGGGCTTCAACTGCAAATGAACAACTATTCTAGAATGTGAACAAAACTCCACTGAAAGACTTCTTAAAAGTTCAGCTATCTTATAAAATGTCACAAACTTGAATATACACAGATTAGTTACAGTGCTCTGAAATCTTGCTGGGAAGATATTTCCCAATAACCATGAAGTATACACAAAATGTGAACAGTGACAGGCAGGTATGTTCATCAGAATTTCTGTATTTCTAGGCCATGACTATTTCACAAGTTCAGAGTATAGCTTCTCTGCTGACTTTAATCACTGTGCTCTGTGGAACTGTACCTAAAGAATCAGACTCTTAAATGCGGTGAATGGTCCAAATTCTGTTTATTGCTGTTGCCAAAAAGGGCAGGGAAGTGGGCAGAGCCTTAAGTTTTCTGTACCTAGGGCATTGACTAATGGGGAGGAGTTTAGTAGGTGATATAAAATATCCCATTTCTCTTCTTTCATTACAAACAGAACAATAAACTGCTGATTGCCTAAAGGTAGCCTAGTGGTGTTTTGGGTGTTTGGTTTTTGGTTTTTTTTTGTGTTTTGGGGTTTTATTCTCTTTTTTCATGGAGAGACACCAAGCTCTAAAACTTATGATGATGATGCAAACATTTAGATTAAAAACCCATATAGAAGAAAGCAAAGTCTGTCCAAGTACAACAGACCAGAGGGATCCTGTGACAAATAGCAGAGGTAAACTAAGAGCAATTTATTGGTGCTCTGTGCCCTGGTGCAGCCTTAGAAAAGGTGAACTAAAGGCTCTTTGGTGGTGCAGCCCTCTCTGGGTGCATGGCATTGCCTCTCCCAGTGTGATGGTCTATCTCATGCAGTTTGTCTGGGTAAATGCACAGCTAGGATGTCAACAGTTTGTAGCCTAAAAGAATAATTTTAATAAGGGTTTGTTTGTTTGTTGTTGTGTGTGGGTTTGGGTTTGTTTGTTTGTGGGGTTTGGTTTTGTTTGCTGAATGGGAATGAGCTGTATTGTGACTGTGGCAAATCACGGTGGTAACAGTAATAAGAACCAGGCCATATTTACTAAGAGTGTTGATCCAGAAAATAATTGTGTTTAAAGACAATTTGAATTATCTTGATAACAAAACATATTTCAACATGCTTTGATAAACCTGCCTTTGCATTTCTCCCAACCAGTATTATGTTTCTATTTCTGAGGTTGTGGCAAAATGCTGTTCACCCTGCCCGGCCAAAGCAGCAAATAGACCTGTTTGACAATAACAGCTATTCAGCAACCAGGCAAAAGTATAGTTTAAAACTGTTCCTTTATAGGTTTTGTGTTCCAGACTGAAAGATGAAATGGACGTTTTACTGCTTGAATCAGAAACATCAAAACAGGCATTTTTAGAAATGTCCTGTTGAATCAAAATGAACTGTTTTAAAAGCATTGTTCTGTAAGGAATTTATTTAAAACTATACATAATGATGCACAAAATATGATTAGTATGATTAGTTCTGCAATTAGTGCTTGATCTACCAAGATACTGATATTGTATATCCTAGAACAAAAAAGTTCTAGGATAAGATAAAGATAAATAGAAGTTATATTGAAAAAAATAAGCAGAATATTATTGAAACTATGGTGCTTCAGACCATGACATGCATTGTTAAAAACCCACACTCTATTTAATTTCATTCTTTTTCTTCTGGAAAGTTTTGTTGCAGCTATTGGTTCAATTATCTTTTCTCTAAGAATAAAAATGCAATATGAGTAGTAACAGAATCCAAACTGTTTTACAGAGTGCAGCATCTGTGCTGCTCTGCTCAGTGCCTTAAAGACTTTTACCCATCACACAAATTGAGAAGTCTGTGACTTCTTTTCTTTCCACCTTCTTTGAAGAAGTACAGATCTCATTGGAAAATTTCACAGGCAGCATATGTGAATGATCTTTCCTACACTGAAGAAATGCAGTATGCACAGTTAAAGTTTATTTCTGTATTACCTTGACCACTAAAACCCACAATATCCTAAAGTTTGGCACTTTTTTTCTGTTTCAAACTCTAAGGAATAAAGAAAGTTTCAGTGTTTTCAAGTCTTACATGAATATATGGGTTTAGCTAAACAGGTGCCAGGACATTTTAGACATTTCATAGGGGTATATGAAGTAACTTTATTTTATGAAAACATTATTTACTTCTTTAAATCACATCTAACATCCATGAAAATTGATTGTTCAGTAATTGTTTTATTATCTATGATTTAAGTTAATCCTAAGTGGAGAGCTAAGAAACACTTGATTTCTATACCTGCTTTTAAATAAAATTATAACAGTATAACAGAATTTATAACAGTACTCAAGCATTTCCCAGACAATTATTTGTTTTAAGAATCTGAAGCATAAGTTCTGGTAAGAAGTGTGGTTAAATCTCATAATCAAAAACCAGGCAAGCATGAAATTGGTGCAGATGACAAAGGTTAGCTGTTAATATACTCGTGATAGGGAATGATAAGCAAGTGCCAGAACTATGTTTTTAAAGCCTTTTTCATGTGCATTGTACCAACTACTAACTCATCAGACATGTTCTCTGAGCTCCCAGAACTATTACTGCCCTTGCCTCTGGTACTTTGGGTGAAGCTGACTGACTGAATAGAACATTTTAGTCACTATTGTAACATATCTCCATACTGTAATAAATTACAGAATCTTCATGTTTTATTAAGTAGGGCACTATTAAACAATATGGACTGTTTGAAAATTTGAAAATCCTTATTTTGTGTGTGCTTTAAGAAATTCCATTATTTTCATTTAGGATCAGGGGTACATTCTTTCTGTTAAATCTTTCTGTGAGCAGTGTGAGAGAGAGAAAACAATATCCAAAATATGCCCAGTGCTTATTGTAGGAAGAGGGATGGGTATTTTTGGTAAAGATGAGCATGAGCTACAACAGGAATTGCAGCAGCTGCTGAAGAATCAGATTTATTAAGTCCATATGTAGGACTGTGTGCTAGAATCTCTGAGCAGTCCCTTCAGTCGCGTTGCCTGCAGTGGGAGGAGGTGGCTGCATTTCAGCAGTGTCAGAGCTCCTGGGAGCTGCAGTGCTTGAATCCACCACCCTGGGGGTGAGTTTGCAATGTGAGAACTCCTGCTCTTTACCAGCATCCTTTGGTCTGTATCTCTGCCTTCATGTTTTGTTTATATTAGAATGAAGGATGGTAAATTAATGCTGCATTTTGGCATGCTTATCTTTGTGAGATTGAATATTGATCTCTGTGAGAGTGACAAAGAGCAGTGTGTTGGGATCAGATCACATCCACCATGGCTGGAATCTCAGAAAATCCAGAACTCTTATAAATCCAAATTACAATATTTTATAGTAATATGAAAATCATGTTATTGTAGCAAAATGGATTTTACTTCTAAGGCTAGAATAAAATTGATTTTTACTTAGTGATGCATTAAAAGTTTTCACCTCACTTAGAAGCTCAGAGCTGTTTGGGAAAAGCACGTCTGTATTGTGGTGAGCAATTCGAGTTGGGTTTCCTTTCTTAAATGTTTGGTTTGAATTGTTGAATGTAGCTTTGTGTCTTCTGCTCTCTGAATCACACAGAAACTTTCTCATCACTGTGGAGTTATTTGTTATGTTCATATTTCTGGAGAAGGCAGCCACTTGTTATTGGCCTGCAGGCAAAGGAGATTCCACAGTACCACTGGATCAGTTGCTCTTCAAAACGAGGGATGAGTCACTTAATCTGTCAGTGAACAGAACTGTTTTCCATTATTTTCTTCCTGTTTGTCCTTTGAGTCATTTGTAAGTGTGAGTGCTCACCATATTCTAACTTCAACAGACACTGTTCCTCAAAACACAAATTAATTGCTGAGATATCTGAAGATGGTCTGTGTTCCTGTGTGTAAAACAGGTATTGACTTCTTCCTTCCTTAAAGTCCATTTAAAGTTTGGAAGTCTTACTTCCTTTATGTAGCAAATACAGTGAGAGGTGTTTATTGTGCCTCCTGAAGCTCTGGGATTTTCTCCTTTCAGGGGTGTCTTTCTAGAGCTGCATTGGATTTTGTATCCTGAGAAGCATCACAGATGATTCATACTGTGTTTATGTTTTTATTCCCTATATTTTCTGATGTATTTTCTTAAATCCAGTTAGTCAGTTATTTTCTTAGACTTCAACAGAATCAGTGCTCCCAGCAATTTTTCTTCTAGAGTGCTTAATCCTTCCTGGTCACTTTTTTATGAAACTTCAGTCCACTGTACTTTAAGCAAAAGAACTAGAAGAGGTTTTCATCTGTGATAAATGGACTTGAAATTTTGCTTTTGTCATTTTAATTCCAAAGAGAAGGAATTCAGTCTTCTTATGACACGTACCAGTTGCAAAGTTAACTTCAGGAGTTTGCTCCCAGATGTGAGGAATACAGTGAAGTGGGGTGAAAGCTGATGAAGGGAAACAATAACAAGAAATAAAGGAAGTAAAAACATTAGTGTTTTCCTTCAGGCAGTGTTGTCATTGTCCATTACAGCAGGTGACAAGCAGCTTTGTCAAGCCCTGTGCCCGCCTGTCTCTGCAGGCACGGTGGGTGTGATGGGCTGGGCACTGAGTGACAGCCAAGAAATGAGCAATCTCCTCATGGCAGGGCAGAAATATTCCAGGTCCCAGTGCTCAGCTGAAATAAATCACAGAAAGAGAGAAAAGACAGCACTAGACCGCGTGCTATGCCGTGAATTTCATACGTCCGAAAAGATTAAATCTGATTATTCTTTTTAGAAGAGATGTCTTAATTCAAAGGAATTCAACTTCTGTATTGGAATATTAATGCAAATATTCCAGTGAAATTTCCTGGTACCAAATGGAGTATTTTTTGTGGGAGGTTTTGTGGTCTTTCTAATTTATCTGTTGGAATCCAAGGGATGGCTGTTTTGCCAATAAGTAGCAAAATTATGGAAATGCTACTCTGGACTCCAAAAGCCACACTAAGAATCACACAGTGAAAAGTAATTATATCATCTATTGAAATTTTTAAATCAGAATTTTATCTGAATTTAATCGTCATATATGGCCCAATCATGTTCTATATCATAGTTGTTTTTCTATGTTTTCAATAATTTTTGGTGATATTTTAGGAAAACACCACTTGGAAAATTACATTTCTTTCCTAATATGTTTTCAGTCTTTATTAGTTGAAATTCTAATATCAGGTTAAGTATTCTTTACCCAGTACAATTACAGAATTTTTGGTGTTCTTCTTGAATGAATATTTAATTTCAACAGAACTTTTTATAAGGAAAGTTAAAACTTTTTTACACCTACTCCTTTAGGCATATTTGCCTCTTTGGAAAAAGTATTGGAAAGGTTACAGATTGAAGGGAAAATTTGTTTGAAATGTGTTAAGCTTCTTCATTATATTTCAGTCTATGATGCTAAACAATGCTGACATGGTATGTTGGCTTTCTAAGCATATATTATATTTCTGTGATGTATTTTTAAAGAACAATAGCTGCACTAGAGAGAGCATTGAAGAATAATAATGGGTGAAAATATTGAAAAAAATATTGAAAAAAATGCTTGAAATAATGTGAATCTGTTGGTTTGGAAGGCTCCTGAAATGTAACATTGGTGACAATTCTTCTCCCCTAAGTTCACTAGCTGACAGTAATTAGAATAAATGACTCTTTCTCTTCCCCTCCCTCCCCAAACCCCTTAATTTTAAATCTTAAATTAACATAAATCAGGAAGATCATTGCAAAAAACCAACTATTTTGTAATAGAAACAATAAATTAAATTTCAATTATTCTGGAAAGCTACTGCAGAAAATACTAAATCCTGTATTTCATCATTTGTCCAGAATTTCAGTGGAAAAATATATATATTTTATATGTATTTTTTTGCATATAACATCATTTATTAAGGGAAATATGGAGTATCTCACCCATGAAGGGCCGACACATAAAATGATACAAAATATTAAAATATTTTCTATAACTAAAGAAACATGATCACGCTTCATGGGTGTGATGTTCTATTTATTCAATGGAGATTAATTTCATTTTACATTAGATTAAATCACTTTGATTGTAAGTCTTTTTTTATTTGTTGCCTCAGAGAGGTGAAAGGAAGAACTCTGGAGGGTAAAAGTTCACATCTAGAGCTTTATTGTGTAATATATTTCAGTGTAATATATTTCTCTTTATCTGATATTGGTTTGGCAGATTAAATAGGAATGTTGATCTCTCAACAGCATCCTGGTGTGCACTGCATCCATTTTCCCTTTTTAGTTGAATATGAAGGCTGTTTGTGTAATTGATCATTCATTCATGCTTCACTATAGCAGCTTGTGGTATATTTAACATAAAACCACAGCTTTGTGGATGTATCCCTTAATTATGTATGTAGGAAAATAGAAATCTAAAAAAGGTGTGTGTGCTTTTTTTTACAGATACTTTTTAATAATTATTTTATTGAATAAAGTTATTTAACGCTCCCCTCTATCCTCTATAACATTGTGGCACATGTACATAATAAAAAAAAATGCCAATACTTTATTTCATAATAGTTTTTCTGCTAATTACAAATTCCCTGTTCAAACATTTCTTTCGTCTTTACTTTCAAGAAAATTTTTGATGTTTCATTGCACAGGAGAGACCAATAAACCCAGGCTTTGCAGAGGCAGTTGTCAGAGATGATTTTAAACAGTTATAGGAGTTTATGCCTTGGGAGAGGAAGGATTAAGTTGGTTCTGTATTCAATATATATTAGTAAATTATTTAGCACAAAAGCAGTAGCTATTCTGACAAATTAATACTTATTATATTTATATTTTATTGCTACTGCTTACTTTAAAATATAATTAATATAAAATGCAGTTGGCACCATTGATTCTTTAATCTCCCTGTTTCCCATTATGCATTCAGAGCTTAAATTGTGGAGCTTTATTTATACCATTACTGAAGTCTTAGTTTATCATTTTACTTAATTTTGCTCTTCTGACTCAAATTTTTTTTCATGATGTTTCCAATAGTAATTTTTAATGTTCTGCTCTTGAGACTTAAAGCATTCTTTTGGTAGTATCATGGTTTTAACCATGACAAAGTAAAACAAATCTAATGTGGATGTACTTTTCCATGCATTCTTACCAAATACAGTGTTGAGCCTGGAAGGACCAGATTAGAAGGCAGATATATATTTCTTATTAACTCTTAATCTGTTTTATATAAGTTTGGTAGTTGTGGACATGTGAGAAGAGAATTTTAAGGGAAGTTATGTGACTTTCATGAGACACTTTATGCAAGAGTTATTTATGGGGATATATGGATTTTCAGGACTGCATCAAAAAATAACATTTTAATCAGTCATCTGGATAAGAAGAATTATCCGTGTAATTAGTTTCAAATGAACTTGAAACTTGTTGCTCAACTTGTGTGAATTCCATTTGAGACACAAATAAATACAAATTTGCATTTAAATGATTTTTGGTAATACTTTGAGTTTTAAATACCATCATAGATACTTTACCTCATATTCAGGCATTTCTTTAACTTTGCAGTTTGGAAAGCAAGAACTGAGTGCCTGAACTCAGTGCCTGTGTGGCTTTTGGATTACAGGGTTCACATTTTCCTTGGGTTCCATTAATTCAGAAAGAAACTGTGGGGGAAAAGAATGGAATATAGATCTAGGCTGATGGAAAAAGCCCGGTCGTATTTAAGGATGTGCAACAATGCAATTTGGAGCTGAAGAGGGAAAGATTGCTGCTCTTGGCTTATCAGTTCCAGAAAATGGAGTGTGGGAGCCAGTGCATGGAGCTGCTGGTGCTGGTGGTGTTGTGATGAGGAGCAGGAATAGGAGAAGGACATTCCTGAATCATCTGGATGCTGATGCTGGCTTTGTTGGCAATGCTTTTCACCGGCTGTGCCAGCCAGAGCCCTCCCTGAGCAGGAATTCAGCACTCCTGGCTGAAATGTCTTGGCTCCACAGCCAGGATTTATTTCCCTGACCCCACACACTGCACTACCATGAACTGGAACTTGCATGTCCTTTTTCTTTGCTAGCCAAGACTACTTTTCCCTAAATCTTTACACATTTTAATTTGGAATTGTAACACTTCATTCCCAGAATGGTTCTAAATTGCTGATCATGAAATAGTCCTACTTATAATGATGTTTATAAAACTTTCTGATTCATAGCAATTTAATTAATCATAAAAAAAATATACTGCTGTCATACACATCAGACTTCTAATATTATGTTTACAATGCTTTGTGCTTCAGATAATCCTGTTGAAATCTTTGGAACTGCTTGTCATGTGTATACCAGTTAACACAAGGATGGCTGAACCCAGCACATCATAATCATAAACACAATGTTCTTGTCAAGTACAATGAAAGAAATCAATTGCTGTGACAATAATTGGTATTTGAAGTCACGGTGTTAGAAAAATAATTGTTCAATTATTTTTATTTTAGAATTGTGCTTGCTTTATAAAATATCAATTAAAATGTGCTCTATTTGCCAATAAAAAGATAGTAAATAATGTGTTGGGAAAGCAGTTCTTAGAAAAACAGTTAATGTGATCTGTTAGAAAACTTTTGCAGTATTACCTTGAAAATATTAACTTAGGCATGAGACTTGTTTTCTTTGCATATATCCACATTAAAAAGGTTTTTTTTGTCATCAGTTTGTTTGACTGAATGTGTAAATTGTAGTTCATGTTAGTAGTAGAAGAGAAACAATAGAGTGTGGAGTCCCTCTTTAGATTGTTAATTAGGGAACTGTACATTTTTGTGCCCTTGTCAAAGAAAGATCACCAGGCAGGAGGTTTGTGGATGCAGAGGGATATTTAATTAGTGTCTCAGCACAGCAAGACTCCAGTGATTGAGCAATAATTGCCTTGATGGCCCAATTCCTATGTTCAAAAAAAGACTTGGGAGAAGCCTTTAAAATATGTGCAAATACATATATGTGGCAGTAAATGAGTCTGCTATGCCCCTAACAAACTTGGTGAAAGGAATTTTGGGAGCTTCTGTCTCTGTTGGTGAGCAGTGTGAACAAACAGATCATCACTTGGGCAAGATGGTGCTGATGGCCTGACATCCTCACTGAATGCATTTTTTTGATCTTTGAATTTGCTGTGGTTTGGACTGACAGCCCCTTTGGGTCTGGAGTGAACAGTGCACATCTTCTAACTGAGCTCCAGGGCTGCTCCCCAGGGGCACTCAGGGGTTGGTTCAAAATCCCATTCCAGATCCACACTGAGCCAGCACTGCAGGAATTCCCCTTGGGACACAAGGATGGGTCTGTCACCTGTTGGAGCATGGGGACAGGATGATGGAAGTTGGTAGAGCAGTCTTGACACCCTGTGCTGGCCCAGCTGTGCTGCTCCCAGGGTGAGCCCGACCAGGGATGCTGCCCCACGCTCTTGTCCTGTAAGAAGAGTAAATGTGATGGGTGCTCAAAGTACAATCTCACATAGTTTTGCATTTCAGTTGATTTAAGAGTATACTAGATGCAAGTTAAAGTTTTGAAAGAGTGTTTGCTTTCATCAGTTTGTGGAAATTTATTTTGAATTATTGTGCAAATGACTGTCCTAAGTAAAATCATAGAAACAACAATTATTCTCTTTGTATATTAAACAATCAGAGAATGAAAAAAGAAATAACAAAGGATGGCACATTTTTTTTTGTTTGCCTTCCATTTACAGTATTGATTCTTAAAATATTTATGCTTAGTTCATGTAACAGTTGCTTTTACATCCCTGCAAAAATAACTAAATTATTTCACTTTAACTAAAGTATTATGTTGATACACTATGTAATTTATAGGCATTAATACATAATGAAAAAAAAGGAATTCTGCAGTGTAATTATAAGACATTCATAGAGCTTAAGGCACAAATGTGTCATTAATTTATCTAGTCTAAACATGCTGATCATTACATTTCACAGATTTCCCCCCTCTATTTTTCCATGCAATTTAAATTTCTTTAAGAATATCTACGCATCTTATTCAGTTTGCCCATACCAAGCAGCGCCAGATCCACTAATTCCCCTAACACTTTTTAGTTTGCCTCCCAAAGAAACACAGAAAAACTAATTTCTGAGTTATGGAAAGCACTTTCATTTCCTCAGCCAGGTCTGCACTAAATATGCCTAAATGTGACCTCTGGAAGTCAAAAATTTGCTCTGTAGCTTGCAAAAATAGTTATGCAGGCAGTAATTATTCCTTGCAATTTCCCTTCTCTTTGTTCTATTACATCACTATTTCTGTTTTCATATTTCCCAGAGCCCTTCTGGGAAGAGCATCTGCCTAGCCCAGACCTCCCTGCTAGCCCTTGCAGCCTTTCCTTGGCCACTTTCCTCTGCTGTGCTGGACACAAACTGTGTTCAAGACTTTTTTCTCTGCAGTTTTCATCGGTTCTCCAATTGTTTATTGTCTCCAAAATCATGCTAGGACAATAACTTCCAATCAACCTGTAATCCAGGCAACTGCTGCTGAATTGCTCATTTTCAAGCATGCTTTTTTAGTGTTTCCTCCTGTTTTTTCCACGTGGTTTAGGGGGAAATTGTGCAAAGCTGTATCCTTGTCTTCTGGCACATTATTTCTTTGTTCTGGAGAGCACAAAATCTTGATAATGCTTGGGCTGCTGGGGTTTTAAGAATGTCTTGGTATGGCAATTGTCTTATTGGGAAGATTTACATTGATAAGTGCAGAAAGTCATTCACTCTGTACTCTGGGTCAGCATTTCATAAACCATGTGCTTTGCAAAGGCATTTATCCAAATGTCTGTTGATTTGGATGTCACTCAGAGTCTCAACTGGAGAATCAGAGATGGTGGACATAATCTATGATCATGTGGATTAACTGCAGGCAAGTTGCCACTTGATCTTTTCCAAAAGTGAAATGATTAATTTGTAAAGTCGCTGTCAGCAAAAGATTTTGTCCAAATTTTGAATACTTTTTGTGATTTTTCTCTGTATCCTCTCCATGTTTTCCAGTCTCCTTTCAGAAAATGCCAATGGCAGAGCTTTAAGAACAAGTCTGATAGTATCTGTTTTGGCAGTACCTTGTAGAGTGATATACTTATCTCTCAAGTGCTGCTTACTACTGTGCACCTGAGTATTTAAGGTTGTTTTAACCTTAATGTTTCAGCATCCTAGCAGTAATTCATACTGAATTGTCGTTCAAACTGGTCTCTAAACTGGTTTGGAAACTGCTTCATTACAAGAGGAAAATAAATCCTTTGCAATGTAAATGACACCTGACTTCCTTGTTCTCATAAATACAACTTAGAAATGATTTGTATAAAAAAAAAAATCTAAAACTTGACCATTGTACAATCTCTTTAATCTCTCTGCCATTAACCATTATTAACCACTTTTGTCTTTGTGTCATGCATAGACCTCTCAGCTATTACATATTTGTCCCATCAAAACTGGGTGGATCTGATACTATGGGAGCTTGCAACCCATCTCGAGGTTCCCTTTTCTGATGTTGGTCCCCTGCTGACAGTTTCTTTTTTATATGCCCAATGGCCAATTTTTAATTCCTTTAATTTGCATTGCACTTTCTGCTTTTATATCTCTGTCACAAGGAGGAGATAAGAAGTATAATGGGGGACTGGAGAGCATCCACCTATACCTGTCCTGCTGTTTTTTTACATTTTTTGCCTGTGATGTTAATGTCTTTATCATGGTTCCCTTCAACTCCCTATTGTTTCAAAGCCAAAGAGAACTTTTTTCTCCTACCATTTCATTCCTCCAGCCAAGCTGACTGCTTTGTTTTATACCTTTTAAATTCTGCTTAGATTTTTAGAAATAAAGTGATGGTTGCTTCAAGGTATAGGCACACTATAGATTTATGCACTGACATCCCAATGCTTTCTGGTTTGTTCTTTATTCCTTTTCTAATCTCTTTCAACATCCTATTTTCTGTTTTGACTGCTACTAAACATTCAGTTGATATGTTCAAAGAACTATCTGCAATGACTTTTAGATCATTCTCTTGAGTGGTAATTGCTAATTTAGAACCTATCATTGTGTATTTGTAGCTAGTTGTGGTGGTTTTTTTTTCTCTTGTGAACATTGCCTTCAGTTCATTTTCACTGAATTTCATTCTCTTATTTATTGCCAAGTCACTCTGTATTGTGAGATCCTTTGCAGCCAGCTTTAATTTTTATTGCCCTACATAAACCCAGGATGTTTTCTCACTACAGCCTGGAACTAGGTTAATTTCACAAAATCTATTTTCCATGTATTTTTTCTCTTCTTTAACATGAATTTTGATTTTTTTCCCCCTTCTAGTTATATTTAACCCTCCTAAAAGAATTGCTAGCTAAGAAAAGATTATACAAAAGTCACATTATCAATGCTGTAACTTCCAATGGTTTATAGTATTTTATGGGTGTGTCTTTAGGACACTAATTTCTGATTTCAGCTTTGCAAGTAATTGATGTTTTGACTGATGACAAGAAAATTCAGTGTGTGACCCACTCCACTGACATACAGAGCACAGAATCCATTTGTCTGAAGTCTTTCAGCCAGAACTCGGAATATTTTCTATTCTACTAACTTAAGAGAACTGTTCAAGAAATTAATAAATGTGAAGGACAGAATTTGTTAAAGTAAAAATTCTCTTCCTGGTCATAATAAATCAGTCACACAGTGCAAGGCTCTCTTAGTTTCTTGTATCCAGCTCCCTTGCATGTATTAACCTTTTCTGAATTCCAGGAGCACTGAGTTAAAAATTGCAAACAGAGGTGCTGTTGTTTCCCTAATTTCATGGGTTTTGGAAGGGCTGTAGAGGAGGAGAAGAGTGAGATGGCTTTCCCTTACTTCATGCCCAGCATCCCAATGTCTAGCAGCACGTCAGTACACTGATGCTGCCCTAAAGCATCTGTTGCAAGCACCAGCTGGACAGTGCAGTCTAGAGGAGGGGGAAACATTTCTGGGAAATACTATTTATAAGTTCTTTTTGACTTAAAAGCCTTAAAAGATGTTGCTGCAAAACTGAATTTATTCTGGTGGTCAGTGGGATTTTTATTTAGTTCTGCTCTTCCCTAGACAACCAAATATAAATTTACAGTCACTCATACTTGCTTTTAAAGGGAGACATTGGTGTTATTTTGCACATATGCATAGTACTCCTCTGAACTCTACTACTTCCAGAAATCTTGGTATTTCCTGTATTAAAAAATATATTTTGAAGCTTTTTGGCAGAAAAAAAAATTGTGGATGTCTAGCCAAATTCAGTAGTTAGTGTTATATTAATTGAAACCACTTCGTACAGCAGAGGAGCCAACATGGTGTGAAAGTTCTTCACACAACTAGTAAATCCAGATACTTATATTAAAAAAAAACTGTTTAAAAATTTGAAAGATCTTCTGAGTGATTACAAGTGCCAGCTTTAGAAGCCTTTTCAGTATCTAGAAACTCACTAAAAGAGGTTGAGTTCAATGATCTTTCTACCAAAATACTTGATGGATTAAATGTTATAATACAAAGATACTGAAGCAAGAGAAAAGGTATATGCTCTGATATACAGGTGTTTAATTTTCATTTTTTTCTTCTTCCTCTGTTGTGTCTTTGGAACTGTAATGTGGTGATATCCTTGGAGAAGTTTTCCCTGGGCAATTACCCATGGAAATACTCAGTAAGATAACACAAGCTAATTGTCACTGTGCAAACCTAATTCCTCAAGCTAATTATACTCCTTTTTTAGTTACCCTTTCTGCATCCCAGGAAATTACTCAGAATTTACAAAGTGAAAGAAATATAAATTAGTGTAATTTTTGTTTGCTATACTTCATCCACTTTTTCCATCTAGTAAACATGGACCAGGGAGTGCATATTTGTTGAGACTGTTCTGGGTATGTGGATGGTTGTAATGGAGATTATCCCATGCTAATGGAAACAGTGATAACATTTCCAGGAGAAAACCAGAGCATGTGAGGTGAATTTGCTTTTGACTTGGAACATGGATGGTTGACTCTGTAATTCTGGTAGAGTTCAGTTTTCCCCAATTTTTGGGGTTTATTTGTCCATGCTAGAATGCCTTTTTGTTACTCTTGATACCCTAAAACCATAAGCTTTTCACAAGTTACAATTCTTATTTTTTCTTTTGTAATTGCAGTTGTTTCTTATCCTTACTGCTGGTAGCTGCTGTCGTTTGGAAAATCAAACAAACCTGTTGGGCTTCTCGACGGAGAGAGGTATCAATAACTTTAAGATTATTGTAGTAGCTTTATCTTTCAGAATAAGTTGAGAACTTTGATGAAAAATCACTCCACCCCTTTCTCCTGTATATGCAATTTAAATACCCATTTTATACTCTTGACTCTCTTATGCTGAAAAAGAAAACTTTATTTTTTTCTCCTGTCAAATTTAAAGGAATTACAGCACTAGGATGCAGAAAGGTAAATTTTCCTTATGGTGGCATATTTAGAATATTTAGAATAGAATTGAATAGAATATTTCTGTTGAAAGGGTCCTACAAAGAATTATTCAGCCCGAACACTTCAGGGCTGACCAGAGATTAAACTATCTTATTAAGAGTATTGTCCAAATAAATAATAATTTCTTATACACTGATGAGCTGGGGGCACTGATCCCTTGCTAGGAAGTCTGTTCCAGTGTTTGACCACCTTCTCTGTCAATAAATGTTTCCTAATATCCAACCTGAACCTCCCCTCAAAGGAGCAAAATTCTCTCTCTCTGTTAGAATCAGTAGTTTCATCATTAAACCTGTGGCACAATTAAATTCTTCAGTTAATATTCATCACCTTAGTCTTTTGTGAGCTAAGTTCTTACAGCTAAATTGAAAAATCTTTATTCTTACCTGATTAACAATTCATTACACTTAAA
The DNA here is from genome assembly GCA_013400575.1 of Peucedramus taeniatus. Classification (NCBI taxonomy): domain Eukaryota; kingdom Metazoa; phylum Chordata; class Aves; order Passeriformes; family Fringillidae; genus Peucedramus; species Peucedramus taeniatus. Next base: position 61,379 of record WBNO01030978.1, read on the forward strand.
TGAAATTAAACTTTATCTATGCTACTACATGGTTGTGATTGTATACTGATAGTTGTGATATTTCATTTGGTCTCATAAATGACATCTAAAATTTGTAGACAGTGATGCTTTCCTATCTTGAAGCTTTTAATCTTGATGATTTTTGGAAGGAGCATTTGCTTAATGTACTATAATCTTGAGGGTTTATTTTAAAGACAAGCTTTGGTCTACTTAATAATTTCTTTTAGTATACTGGCACTATGAATGCTTAAATAACTTTTTTACTATAGATCTACAGTGAATTTATATATACTTTAAAAATGCCAGGTAACTAGCACTTATAATTTTCCTTCACTGAAATTATAATGTACTAATGCCAAGATTTAGCTTCAAGTGGTGCTACAAAGGAAAATATATGTTATTGGTACTTATTTCCTTTCAGTACTTTTTTTTATTCATATGAACATTGTTAAGAATTTTCTGAGGGCAAATTCTCATCTATTTCTTACCACTTGCAAAATATAGATGAAAGTTACTGTAAATCACATTATTCAACTTAATATTATTTCATTTAAATTTGTCTGAATACTGTGATAGTGCTGTGCTAAACTGTGTTGTGATAGAATATAGCAGTTCATTGATTCAATTTCTCATGTTAATGAGATTGGTTTATTCATGTTTTTAACAAATATGAATGTACCCATTTCCAGATCTAGAGGGTCTGGTCTGTGTTCTGTGGTTGCTCTCCTGGATTTTCGAAATATAATGTTTTTAATGTGGTCTTTAGGTATCATTTGACAGAGAAAACATTCTCATACAAAAAGTTTCTGAAATTTTCCTACATTTATTTTCCTAATGTCATCAAAATACTTCTAAGACTGTTATGAAAGCTAAAATAAGCTGTTTGATAAATGCAACATAAACATCAAGAATCTTCTTCAGAAGAGCAAAAGAGAAAGACGTGGCAACTGGGTTAGAACTCAGAGCTTCATGGCTGGTTCTGAATCTTGGCTTTCCTCGAGTATAACTAGAGAAACTTGGTTTTCTCTTGTAACTAGAGTTTGGTAGCATTATGAATTGTAAATGCTGAAAGAAATCACCTTTATTTTCAATCTGCTCTTGACCACCAGCTGCAGTTCATGTCAAATACAAGTTTTTGATTACATTCTGTGCAATATTTTCCTTTAATCTAGCTAGAAAACTTCTTTTTATATGTAACATATAAGATTTTGCAATTAAACGTTGCAAATAAATTGTATGAATAGCACACAGAGACAATCTACTGTTGAAAAGACTTCTGAAGTATCTACTTTAGAGCCCATTTGGCAGATGAGCTTTTCATCTCTTTCATCATTCTTTAAAGACAGAAATGTTTGACTCTTTAGATGTTACCTTCAATATGGACCCAAACTACAGTAATAGAAATAAAACAAGAACACAAACAAATACAGAAAAGCTTGCTGTTAAAAGCTGTGCATCCTTTTATTGTTCCTACTGATTTTCTTCCCCCTGAAGGAGGAGGAACATTACCATCCAGTTCTTGTCATCTTTTAGTAATGCATTTTATCAGGCTCTTGAAGCAAGCCAATAATTTTTTTTTAAGATTTGTAGAGCCCTATGTGTAGCTGAAAATTCAGAACCTTGTCCTGTTTTGCCCTCTGACTTTAATGCTTGGCTAAATTGGAACATTATTGATTCCAAATTGAACATAGCATGGCCTCAACCCAGTACAAAGCAGGAGCAACTTGTTTGCATTGTGAAGAGGGAATGTCTCAGTTATCCCACTAATTTAGAAATTCTCCCTCCAGTTTCTTTCCTAATTCATTGCTCATTCAGGAAATACTTGCTTTCCACTGCTGAGAGCACTGCCCATATCTTGCTGAGCAGTTTAAATTTAGGTTCTATCATATGTACATGTAAGAAACTGTTACATTGTGTGTGTATGAAAATGGATAAATAAGTGTCTTCCAAAATACTTTAACTGATGTTTGTCTACACTGAATTTAACTTCCTTTGCCCATATCTATTGGTCTTTAAGTTTTTTTAGTTGAAATAATTTTTCCCTAGATTAAGACCTTGAACCTTGGTATTTTTTTTTGCTCATAGCAAAATTTTGGTTCATATTTTTTCCTTACATTCTACATTCCTGTCTCTTAAGATATATTTTATCTCAGGTTTTTGAACTCTGTATTTATGCTTTAACTCCTGGATGAGCTTCTCTTCTTCTCTCCTGCCTTCTGAAAGGGCAAGGGACAGCAGACAGTGTCTTACCTTATACCATCAAAGTTATTCACATTCTGCATTGAGGGAAAATGGAAAGTATCATTCTTTTATTTTATAGTTCCTAAAAGATCAGTGAAACTTTGAGCAGAAGAACATGAACAACCTACTGCCCTGGCATCCCTTGATACCTTCCACCACCCATCCCTCCCATGGATTTGTGACATTTTAAAAAAGGTTTTTAAGAAGGGCTGAAGTCAGATAGTGGAATATTGCTCATCTCAGGGAGCTTTTTCCTTGAAAAGAATAATACAGAATACAATGAGATGATTTCCAAAGCATAATTCTTCTAGCAGTATCTTGATAAAAAAACCCCCAAAGTCCCAAGACAACAAAAACAAAACAGGAGGAATTTGGAACATTCATGACAGATCAAGGTAACATTTACAGGTAAGTATGGAAATTGATGCAGGAATAGAAAAAAGGAAATATATATTTCTATATCAAATAAAGGAGTTCCTAAATATTGCAAGATTTAGGAAAAGGAAAGCATTTTTTAGAACACTAAAACTACACTATGTTAAAAGATCAGATTTGTATTTTAGTTTCTAATCTCTCATCCTTCTTTTTCCTCCAGAGGCTCACAAATCTTTCTACTAGCACCTTTCTCAGTAAAATTTGACTTTTTAGTTCCCTGGATGAAAAACCAAAAGCTGTCATTTTCTCCCAAATGATTTGTTGGGCCTCTTGAATTTTATGTCCTGAATTCACACGAGCCCATCCATGAAGCTCCAATCTGACTGTTTTCCTCCTTTATACAAGAAAAGATCTATCACCCAGATTTGCCAAATAAGAAATATGAAGAGAATATTATTTGTTTTCTCTACATGTTTCATATCTAAAATATTCCTTCAGTCTTCTGCTCAGAATAGGTACAAGACAATCTGTTCATAAATCATTTTACTCAAAACTTGAAACTTGCCTGCCAGATTTGTAGTGGCTCAAAGGTTTTGTCTCATGAACTTCTGATTGAACGGCATCACACTGCAGAGAGAATCTGCATCCAAATGATTTCTTTTTAATAGTGCATTGAACTTTTCTTTTTGCTGACAAGATTACGCTGAGGTCACTAACAAACTCACACAGATGGGATTATAAACCACACAGCTTCTAGTTGAGTTATTTTAGCAAAGTATTTGCCCTTCCTGTGGTAAATTACTTGCTGCTCAGATTTCCCTTTGTGCACCTTTTGTGCTCTTGGTCCCATCAGATGTTTTAAAGAATTGTTACTTTTAATCCAAAAGCCTGTAATCACTGATGTACATAAAGTACCTTCTTCCCTTCACTCAGACACACAAAAGACATGTGCCAATGTGTCATGTGTTGTTATCTAGAATCATAGAAACAGAATTGTTTGAGTTGGGAAGGACCTTTAAAGGTCATCCGCCCCTACCCTGCTGCAATGAGCAACCAGAACAGGCTGCTCAGGGCCTCATCCAGCTTGAACTTGAATGTTCCCAGACATGGAGGTTTCACCACCCTCATAGTAAAAATATTTTTCCCTTTATGTAGTCTGAATTATGCATTTGTGTATATTGGCTCAGTCAATTAGTAAAAATAGATTTGTACTTTTTTTTTTTAATGTAAATTGCTTTTTTATACGTTATTTTAATTACACACCAGAAAGACAGTGCATATCTTTAAGAGGGCTGAGATTCTTATTTCCTCATGTAATACACTATAAAGCTCTTGAGCAATGAGGAAGTAATGCATGATTGCACTTTTAGGTAAAAATGTTTGAAAGCATGGATTGTGCATGTAAAGTGCTTGCCTAACTTTAAAGGTTAATATCATTTATATATAGCATCTCATTATAGACTCAGCTGTGCACCATTTGCCTGTCTTAAGGAATAGCATATACAAACATAAAAACATGGAATTGTAGAAAATGCTTGCTCTATACAGTGTGTGGGTGCCACTCAAGTTACTGCTTCTGTTTATTAAATACGCTTATGTTTGTTTAAAAAACCTCCACCTTTCTGCCTTGATTTTGTTACCAAGGAAGTTTTATTCTCTTAAATATTCAGAAATTCTTACAAATAGACAAATGAAACTGAAGTAGACTACTTCTTAATAGCAGTAACAATTCATGTAATAGCTTTAGGCTCATTTCTATGGTAACTCTAATAAGAACAAGGAAGTTCAGTAATGTCAATAGCACTAATGAATGTGGAGAATATGTGCATTTCAGCTCGAGCTTTTTTGCTTTCTATTCAAATGACAATACGTTAAAGTATTCCTTTTAGAAAAGACAATAATGGCTTTTGGTGTATATGATATTGCTTATGGAATGCAACACATTTACTTTAGCAATACTAAAACACAGAGAATATGGTGTATTCCTGAAAAACAGCTTTTGAAGGAACAAAAGCAATTTTTTGTGTTTCAGGGTGAGCAAAAAACCAACAACAGTAGATGTAAGGAAACCAAGAAATATTAACATGCATAATTAATGTACCCCTGTGTGTAATAGTATTCATGTGTGTAGGTGTCTACAGGATTATATAGTTTATGTTTAAAAGTTGTTAAGCTCACAGAAGATTTTTCTTTTTTTTGCTATCTTCTTGTCTGTTGCTTAGCAAATATCTTACACATCTGTATGTAGTTACTCATAGGCTGGGTGAGTAATCCTACTGAAGTCAAAGGAGCTATTCATAGGACCAGAATCTCAACTTGTTATATTGCCCAGGCTCCTCTGAAATCAATAGAGCTATGACTGCTTATTTCAACTGTGGATCTAGTTTTACTGAGGATAACTGGGACATTTATTTTAGGCTGATGTTTTCTGCATTCTCTCCAACCTAAAATTTAGGTTCCTCTCTGAATGAACCTTTCAAGCAATATGCCTGGTTAGCTGACACTAGATCTTGTCTCAGGACTCCCTCTGCAGTCAGTATAAAAGGCACTGCCAAATGACAATTTATCCTACCCAATTTTTACAATGTTCACTCTTTATATTCTGATACTTGTGGGGACCTGACTTCTTGTTAACAATACAAATAACCCATTGAGTCAAATCTCCCATACTGAGAGTTATTCTTCATTTTCTTTGCTTTCATTTTGTAAAATTGAGGTTGCATTTATAATACTGTCCTTTCATAAAAGTAAGCATCTGATTAATTCTTATATTAGTAATGTTTGCAACATGCATGTTCTCTTAAAAAGAAGTATTAAGTAGTGCCAGTGACAGCTTCAAAATTTTATTGAAAAAAATTCTGTTGGAGAATGAATTAAGCGAAGCTGATACAAAGTATTTGTGAAAGCTTGCTAACAGATGTGTTTCTTCATTCCACAAAAATTCAGAAGGTAAAGAAGATAACAGGCAACAACAGATTTTAAAATTGAAATTGTGAATTCTTTAATAAAAAAAATAAATCAGGGGAAAGAAACTAAGTAGGTGTTTTATTATATGTACTTATGACCAGGAGAAGAAAATTGTTCGGTTTTCTTAACATAATAACCAAAGTTCCTTCTTACATTTGTGTAGTGGAGTTAGCCTGAAGATTCCCAAAAGGCAATAATCAAAATAAATTAGTTTCATTATGTGTGGTTCCTGGGATATGCATAGAAAGGAAGCTTGGATGTAGTTTTTACTGCTGATAACAGTGCTTTAAAATTAATAGTTGTGATATTCTGTTCAGTAGAATTTATTATCAAAGTTGAGCTTTCTAAATATGAATGTAAAATGCTTCTGGAGATAATGCTAATTTTATAATGGTGGTATTAAGTCCTACTCTCTGGTTAACTCTTGCAAGTGTACTGGGATAAGTTTTCAAGCCAACAGGAAGGTAAAATTAAGGTTATTTTAGAGAAAGAGGGAACTGGTCCAAATGAAAAAGACTGCCTGAAGCAAGTGGCTACTTGGCAGAGCCTGAGGGTGCTTTGAGCTACATAGTCTGAGAGTTTTCCATGGGTCTGGTTGTAAACGTAAGAGAATTAGCAGAATTTTTAGCAAACTAGCTGTCAGCAAAAAGCAGCAGACAAAGAGGAAGGCAGTCCTTAGTGGGACCCTGGAAAGAAGCTAGATAGCTCCTTTAGGATTTATGACAAGAAAAATAATTTAAATTGATCTCCACACTGCTAAAGGAGCGAGGATGGTGGATGTGTTCTTTGTAAATAAAGAGGATTGCATCAAAATAGATGATTAATTTCTGTCTCCTAACAAAATGAAAGAGCAGTTCTTGAATTTTGGCCCAAAGTGGTGAGACTCTTCTTTATGTTCATATTTCCTCTGTCTCTGCAGCCTAGCATCAATGTTTGTTCCCTATTAAAATACAAACAAACCTTCTGTTTCTCAAAGCCCTGTAAGAAAAGAGTGAATTTAGCTGCAAACAGAAGTGTTGCAAGAACTGATATGAAGAGAGAATTAAAAGGTTTGACAATTTACAGTAAAAGGTCTTCAAGAGAAAAATGCAAATACCCTCTGTAGATACTCCTTAGCTTTACTCAGAGTTTCCAGAAATTTTAGTTGCATTGGGTGGGCAACTTTGGCCTAGGTGAGTCACCTGCAATGGGAGAAGCAAAAAAGAAACTAAATCAGAACTGTCCTTCCTCCAAAGAGCAGGGAAATAACTCAAAGTCCAAGCCTGGAAGACATTGTTCCTCTTTATTTCTCTGCTCTTCCTTTCTACCTAAAGTTTTGTTTATTTACAGTTGAATGCTATAATGTATTCTAAAAATTACATTAAATCATGCAAACAATAACTTTTATTGCTTGTAGTTTATGGAACATTTGCTACTGCTTCCACAAACATCCATTTCCTTGCAAATATGTGATTTTTTTTCAGAGCTGACTTTTAGGTACATTTACATATGTGTGCAATTGAGTAGCAGTAAGGTGGGATTCATATCATTCCTGAATCTCTTCCAATTTGTTTGCATTTCACTTTGCCCAGTATGGATAGAAGCTGCCTTATAAAATAAGCACATCCACCTTTTTATCTCTTTAAGTTAGTGTTGATAATATACAGGCTAATTATTTCTTTCTTCAAAAAAATTTTGAAGGCACTGAAGTTTCCCCTATGTGGATGACCCCCTGCTAAAGTTAGAGCTTTAATAATCAATGCAAAGCAGATGCAAAGATCAATGCAGCTGGAAATTAAATAACTTCACCAACTTATTTTTTCAGTGCCTGCACTATTAATTGGATTACTCTGTCAGCAGAATGTGTTCACTGCTGTGAGTGTCAGTGTTGCTGCTATCAAAAAAATTCCATGGGGGACTTCTCTACTCTCTGTAGATGTTTTTACACACAAACATTCCTTGGGGTCATCCCTCTTGAGCAAACACTGCCTGTGCAGTTCATCTGGGCACCTTCAAGGCCTCTTCCCATTCTCTGGACAGAAGATAATAATAGCAGGGTCATGGTGACAGGATTTGCATAATTTACTTATTTCTGGAGGAAGCTGCCAACACCTGTGAATGGTTAGGTTGGAAAAAGAAAATTCGTCCCACCCCCACCCCCCAACAAAAAAACAAAAAACTGAAAACCAATCAAACAAAAAAAAAAACCCACCACAAAAAACCCCCACAAACAAACAAACAAACAAACAAAAAACCACCAACAAAACAAAAAAACCACACTATCTATTAGAACTTTAAAAAAACCCACGGGTATATGACACAGTCTACAAAAAGGTAGAGTAGTTATTCTATTTCAAGGATCTAATAACACAATGTTTATCCTTCCTGGAGCTATATTTTTTATTGTTCCAGCAGTTTACAAACAATAGTTGAGAGTTAGGGTGACCTAACATAAACCAAGCTCATTACATTATTTTCAACAGATAATTAATAATTAACATATAACCTTTGGCTTTCCTTTTATCTTCAAGTATTGACAGAAGTCGCATAAAAACATACTATGTGTGGAAAAAATGCTTTGAAATGCAAAACTTAATTAAAATTAATGTAATGTTATTTTAGTACAGTGGTATAGTAGCAAAAGTAATATAGGGAATATGAATATTTGAACAGATGATTATTTTTATCCATGCCGTTCAGTTTTTACACAAGTAAATTTTGGAAAACAGAATATAATTTAATATTTTGTTTGGGATTCATTGGATTGAGTGCACCACAGCAGTTAAATTGTGACATCAGTAAATTAGCCCAGACTGCTTTGGCAGTCAATTGACCCACATGCAATTAGCAAAACTGAAACCACAATGAATCCTGTAGCTTGAGCTTGTTATGTTTCTTTTTCTGCTTCACATACATTTTGAAAATCCCAGTTAATTAAGACTTATCATAGACTTAAATAGCTGTAGCTTCTTAGCCTTTTATTTTTGTGCAGCCATGGTCAGAAGTACTAAGGGAGGCAGGGAAATACAATTTCCCACTTGGAGAAGTTTGGGGTTGGAAATCAGTCCTTTCCTTTCTGGTGCCTTTTTGCCAATTCCTTTACAGCCTGGGCCATCAGTTCCTCACCTGTGGCACACAAACATTTGTACAGGTTGTGGTGATACACTTGTCATTAAAGACTTTGTTGGTATTAATTGGAGGACTTTGATGACTGTTTTGCTTTATTCTGCAATAACCCTTTGTCCCTAGGCAATTTATTTAGGTTTCTGTTCATTTAAGCATGAAAAAGGAGTGAAATGGACACTAAATCTTTCTCCTATTTTTTCTGGGTGAAGACATACAAACATGTGAAATACAGTCTGTTACTTTAATGTGTTATATTTCATACATGTTTCAGTATTTGCTAAAATACATTATGAAGGTGTGAAATATCTCGTATGTATTTCATTTTCATCTTAATTAAAATCAATCACCCATTTCTTAGGGTTTTATGCTTTCTACATATATTAATGATGCACAATACTAATTCTACACTGCTTTTTGCCTACCATAATAATCTTTTGCCTTCACAAAGTTGAGGAATAATATTTCCAGAACAGTGACAACATGCATGTTACAAAAATACTGTATCCATGCATGTGTGACCCACGTGCAAGTATTAGGCACACCAGGTTTTGACTTAATATCTTTACAGTGTCGAGTAATAATATTCAGTATAATATATTATATAAGTTATGTATACTAAATATTCCAGTATAATATAATGAACTTGTCCCTTTCCACATTTACATGGAAAGCAGGTCCATGTTGTTAATGACTAAATCACCCATGCACAAAATGTCCACCTCTGATTAGAGTATCTCGTGTGCTGTCAGCTTACAGAAAACAATGAACATAAATCATCTCAGTGGAAAGGGAGGAAAAGAGGAGCCAGAGAATTAGTCAGTGAGTTCCCAGAAACATTTTGTTTTGTCAACAAAAACCAAGCTGTTTGTAAGCATCTATGAAGAAAAAAAGATTAAAAACCTAGGTGTTTTCTTGGTTAACCAAATCACACAAAAAGAATATACTTTTCTTCCAAGGTAGGATATAAGTCCTTTTGAATGAAGGAGAAGACATCTGGTGCTTGTACAGTTGGCCATTATAAAGTGTCTATCCCAGGATACTTTAATAGGAAAGGCAAGGAGGCATTGTCATGATTACATAGCTGTGGAGTAGGTGCAAGATTTGTCAAACCTCCATATCAGATGTTCATTATCAGTGAAATGAGGGATTAATTATGTGGATTGTAGTTTATCTGCATTAACCCCTTCAAAGCTTTGTCCTAGCTCCAGAACTCATCAGTGTTTTTTAATGACCTAAGTTATGTAATTGGAGATTACATCTAATCAATTTGCACACGAGGAGCTGGGTCAGAAATGTGTTGCAAGCAGGATCAGGCTTCAGAACAACCTTTAGAAATTGGAGGTAATATCCATACTGGCGAAAGCAAGTTTTTGCCTGGTAGAAATAATTATCTTTACAGAAACAGCATGAAGAAAAAGCTGACTGTGCTACAATTCCTCAGAGCTGATCAATGGCTTAGAAAGGTTCACAAGCTGAATACAAGTCAACAGCAATCTAGTTACAAAAAAAGAAATCTATTTATGCCTTGCATATGTAACTCTAAGACATCTAATTCTTGTCCTTTCCTGAGTACGGCCTTAAGTGAAAATCATGGACAGTTTAGATAGAACAGTTCAAAAAGTCTGTGCAACATTTGGAAATGTTCAGAGGAGAGAAGTGGGAAAGTGTGTCTCTTATAGTTGCATAGCATAAAAGATCATGGAGAGATGTTATAACAGCCTTGAAGATGGGGAATGGAATAATGCATGAATCTGTTGTAGAAAGGATGAGAAATGAAGTGCCCATGTTGCAGCAAAGAATATTCAGGTGACACAATGAAAATTATAATTAATAAATTATAATTATATTAATAGTGTAGTTCTGCAATAGATAATCTCTGACATTCCAGACACTTTGTCAGTGTAAGCCTTTAGGAGTGGGGTGGGCAAATACAGGACAGAAATTAGAAGACCTGGATGTGCCTTTGTAGGGTGATGAGGAGTCCCTTGTCAGTCTCTGTAGGTCTCTTTTAACCTTAGGATCTTATGTTTTAAAAAAACCACTTGAAGTCAGAGTATTTTGTACATACCAGGAGAATTTTAATTGCTATAGAGTCACAGAATGGGTTGGTTTGGTTTGGATCTCTAAAGACCATCTAGTTCAACTCCTGAGCCGTGGGCAGGGATGACTTCCACTGGAGCAGGGTGCTCCAAGCCCTGTCCAACTTGGCCTTGAGCCCTTCCAGGGATGAGGCAACCAGGATTTCTCTTAGACTAAGGCTACATGATATGATATTGCAGCACCAAAAATCCATAGTAGTGCTTTAATAGCACCTGCACTTCCTCATTAAAGACTATTTTAAAATCTACATTAATTTGATATTTATACTTTCATTGCAAAATTGTGTCCCAAATGGCGATAAAGGCAAGTAATTATCCAGATATTCCATCATATTTTTTGCATTAAAAAGGGTTTTAAGGAGCAGCTTTCTTCTTTACAAATCTCATTTGCATGAATGCAGCCTTTGAAGTTATTGATGTCATGTACCATGATTAAACTTTACAAAATTTCAGATACTAGAAAATCAGGGTCAAAAATAGCCCCTTACCTTTTATGCCATTAAGTTCATATCCATGATGTACAGGGTGACTGAGTCAACCTGTGGATTGATTGGTTTTTTATTTTTGACTTTTCATTTCATGATTTGGGCTGGATTATTTGTTTTGCACCTGACAATCCTTTCATTGTATAATTCTTCTGGTTTTCCTGTGCGAGTGGCAGGCAAGGCAAGAAAGCTTATTTGAGTTTCAAATCAAAAACTACACATGGATGAGAAATTGAGCAAGTTTTGTGGTGTTGTGCTTGATTTTTTTTTTTGGTCATACATAGTCTTGCAATTATTCTGATTTTCCTCTGACTTAACCTTTAACTGACTGTAAGTCTCACCAGTATCTTGAAATACACATTTTTGCAAGAGCACTGTTTAGCTCATATACAGAATTCTTATAAAAGGTAGCTGCTGCATGTTTGTGAGTCATTCTTCTTGCTTTCCTGTATCCTATGACAGATGATATCTATCCTACAGATGGAAAATATAGTATATTTTCACTAGTTTCAGAATGGCTTGTTGTTTTCTGACAAGCAACTAACATAATTTAAGCATGCTTTCTTCCCTTATATAATGACCAATTTACATATAACCTTTGGCTTTCCTTTTATCTTGAATCATTGATAAAAATTGCATAAAGTCATACAATTTGAGCAAAATATCTCTCAAATGCAAATTTTAATTAAAATTAATATTGTGTTAATTTAGGACATTTGTATTCCTAAAATGCAATGCTTGGGATATCACCAGTATTTGAATATGCTATTAGTTTTTCGATGTTGTTTGTCCCTAAAAATGGTTTAGGGTAAAATACTTGAATCAAGCAGAGTGTGATGCAAAAGCTAAATCCTAACTTTATTTAGAATTTATTATTTATTTAGGATTTATTATTATATTATTGCTCTAAATGTTTTGATCAGTTGGAAAGCACGCAAATGGCAAATGAAAAAAACACCTGCAATTGGCTTTTTTTTTTTTTTTTTTTTTAAATATCTATTTACAAGGCTGCTATTAGCTGCAGATAATACTATGGTATGGAAGCTATTACCAAACTTTTTTTTGCCAAAGATATTTCTCTTCAGGCTGAAAAAAATCTCACTTTTGGTGGAAGGTAAGCAGCTTCATTTAGATTGAACTTTTTTTTTGGCGGAAGAAGCAAGTAAATATATATTTCTAACATAAAGAAATAAGGTGATTTAGCTGGATTTCAAGCAAAATAGGATATGAAGAAATATAGTCTATCATCTCAGCAGTAAATAGGTTTTTCTAGTAGTTGATACAGTCAAAAATTCCCTGTCAACCCACATAAAATTCACATTCATAGCTAAGACTTACAAAGGAGAGTTTATATCCCTCTATTTTGCTAGCATCCTGCTCAGGTCAGACTGACATTATTTTGAAAAGTTTCTGCTATCTTTGAGAGATCTTCCTCTAATCCATATATTTTGCAGATGCTATTTCTGCTACCAAGTTGAGCACAGTATTCACTTTTTCATTGCCTCCCAATTCTTACAGTCTGTAAGTGCCCATTTACTGCTCAATCCTACAGCATCCCAGTACACAGATTCATAGTTTATGGCTCTCCTTACTCCAAAAGAAGGGAAATATTCTCTGTTTGTTGGGGGGGTTAAATTCCTTTCTTTTCCTGTTTGATTCTTACCAACATGAGCTGCAGGATATATATGTCTAAAAATCCTGGCTTTGTTTTTCTCCCCATGATGGAGGGAGGCCTCGGGCAGGCAGCTGTCATGCAGCTCTTTCATACTGCTTGCTCAGTGTCCTCCAGGTGGGAAAGTAGTGTAAGTGTTTACAAAATATTTCTCTGATCAGAGATTCAGCTTCTTGTAGGCTTAGTTCCCCAGTGGGACTTGGCCCTCTGTTATCAATTTTGGAAGCAGTGAATTTCAAAAGCAGCATTCACTGGACTGCTCTGCACCAGTTGAAGTAGGTACTTGACACTGAAGTCTGTCAAAGACATGTTATTGGTGTTTCTAGGAAATCAATTGTTTAGATTTTTTTTCCATTTCATGTGAAAAACATTGACCTGCTCCCACATTTGTTTCTGTATAAAAACTTTTGCCTGATTTACTCAGGGCAGTATTTTTCCCAGAGCTGATGTTAAGAACTAGTTTTACCTACTCATCAGTGCCCTCACATTACTGTTAAAAAATAAGATGCAATATTTTCAGAATATAGGTAAAGAGTCACTGAACAAAGCATTTGTTGTTGCCAGTGAGTTCTGCCTTGTGGGATGAGCCTGGAACATCACAAACAGAAAGCATGTGCCTTTCTCCAGGTCCCTGTAATACCATGGCCCAAATGGGTAACAAGGAAATGAGGAACATGCAGGCATAACTGCCTACATTTAATGCTTTTTCTTCATGTTCTAGGAGGCATACTAAAATTTTAAATAGATAAAACTGCAAGAAAGGGAATCCTATGGCAGCTGTTACTGGATTTACCATTGATTTAGTGAGGTTAAAACTTTGCCCTTTGCAATTATTGGAGCTGCTCTGATCTAGATAGTGTTATGCCCCATCAGTAAATTGTATATCAGACTTCCAGCATTTGAAAAACATTGAGATACACATGAGCCACAATACAGTTCAGTGTGCACTGTGACTTCATCTTGCAGCTGTTCTGTACCTGCCTCTGCTGTGCTTTGCATCAGGTGGGTGTGATTGCTTTGAAAAATCCAACAGTTTGTAGTTCACACCATTCACAAATATTTAAGCAAGGAAAAAAATCCCCACAATCTAAAAATAAAAATTTGATTTTTGGAGGGCAAAAAGCTATTTTTTAATCATCTTTTGTTTATGATTGTCTTTGATTTTCACACCTCAAAGTGCCATAAAATCAGCTTTTGATCTTCATACATTCTTAAAACAATCTAGCAATTAAGTGAACAAAGGGAAAAGGTAGGAAAGTAAAATTGTTTATGAAAGATAGTGAATCAAATTATAAATAGAGCTTTTTTGTCTGATTAAATTAGAGTAATGTTTTAGCTCAACAAAATTACACAGTGACACCTCCCCCCACCCATGCTCACATTAAAGTTTGTCAAGTGGTGCTTATGTGCTTTTGATAATAATGAACAAAGTTCTGAAGTTCTGGAGAGTTTCATTCCCATTTTAGCTGTTGAGCATATTTAATACCTCTCATTAATGTACTTTACAGTTTCTTCTTCAAGATTAATGTTTGTTGAATCCTAAGTGAAGGTGCCTTTGATGCTGAATGGCTGCTGTGTGTGATAACAAGGGAGTAACTCTGCAAATTTGAGTCCAGTCGTGTCTTGCAGGTCATTGTTCTGTGGGTGTGAGGCCAGCATACTTAGTGCCAGCCTCTGCAGAGACTGTGTGCCTTTATACACTGGGACCCACTGGTTAGATAAGGAAAAAATACATCTTTCTGCTGTCTTAGGGAGTTTGTAATCATCATTCTATTCAAAATGGAAAATCATTCTTAATTGAGCGGGGCTCTGTTTGGTTTTTATCTTTTAATAGAAAGAACATAATGCTAAAACCCCAGTTTTTTTTAAGAATGGCACATGTCTTTCCCTGATATTAGTATGAAATGTCATTCTCCCTGAAGAAATATTTCTCTAGAAATACTGCTTTATTTGTATCATCATTCTGTAAGAACACTACTCTAGTGTTTAGCATTTCTCTTTACTATTTTTACACAAGTATTCAAATGCACTCTCTATCTGCCACTTACTCAGAAAGCTCCCAGAAGAAAGATTAGCTATGACAAAGCTTTTTTTTTTTTTACTTGGATGAGCCTCTCCAAGTAAATGACAAACTTGTACAGCTGTACTCATTTTCTTACACTGTTAGTCTCTGCCAGAAATATGGGAAGAGGTTCTAATAAGCATATTTAATTGATCTTATATCTTTCTTTCCTTGTCCTCCTGATTTTGATTGTATAGCTGTTATCTTTGATTTTTCTCCTGTTCTCATTCCCTCTCCCATCAGATACATCTGTTTCTCCTTTCTGTTATTCATCATTAGTTATCTTTTCTATTTTGCTAGTACTTGAATATGCTCTTATGAAACACATCTCAGCTGTGTTGTGTTTTTTGTTAAAATTGGCACTTCTAAAAGGCCTCTGCCTTTTGGCTGTTATGCTTGAACTCAATTGTCAAAATGATTTCTCTAGATTGATGACTCTTTATAGAAAGCACTGCCTTTGCCTGAGTGCATTGCTGGTACACAATAATAGTGAAAGATTAAACTGCTTCTTGACTGTCAAAATCAAACCGTACAAAAGGTTTAAGAGGACAAAAGGGATGGTGCAACTTGGTGTAATGAAGAAGAGAGGGTGCAGCAGCACAATGTTGTTGGCTTCTGCCAGGAGAGCACTCACCTTTCTACCCAGGATCAGTGCAGGAAGGGCAGTGGGAAACTGAGGACTCTTTACCTCCTTAAATTTGGACTTGAGTACTTAGGGCTCTCCTCATTGATCAAAGTAAGGGTTGAATATGACCACAAGGAATGGTATTTCCATGTTTCATTTATGAAACACTGTTGGGCAAGCCATGGTTTACTATCCACTCAAAGGGAGGGAATAAAAGGGAGTTCAAACAAGTTCCATTAGAAAGAGATTTACATCATTTGGGTGTGAAATTCTTATTTTATTACTGATATGAATGGCTTAAAAGCGTGTACTATCAAAAAAGGCACCAGCCATAAAGTATGTCAGTGCATTGGTAGAGGATTATACCTTTAATTCTCCAGAAACAGCACTTTTGCTGGAAGCTTTTGGAATAAAAGAAATAACCATTCAGATCCCCAGATGCTTATTCACATCTGACTTTTTTATTTTTTAATTTAAAAATATCTACAAGCTGCATTTTATTAATGCTTTTAATTTTAAAAGTTGTCTCCTCATTAGAAGTACACATAACAGTGGAATGTGAAGCAAAGCAGAAATTGAAGAAGAAAACTGTAATACATGGCTTAAATAAGAAAACACCAAGTTGCAGCTTATTAAAATGAATTTCAGTAATAGCTAGCAAGATTGTTTCTTTCAAGTCAATGCATTTTCTGGAGGAGTACAGGTGAATGGGAAAATGCAGGAAACACTCATCCCATCATTTTATTTGATGTTAGGGGTGAATTTATAGTTTGTTCCATACATACTCTTCCCACTATTATTTGCTTCTGCAGCTTAACCACTTGAATGTATAAATGTATCTGCCACTGCTGTGTCTCATTGTCTGTCCTACACACAGAAAGTGTCTGTGTGCAAAAGAAAGGGGCAGCTGGGGCTGGCAGGAGGCTTGTGTTGCCCTCTGGAATAACAGGCCTTTGCACTGAGGTCTGAAATTTGATTTAGATACCTAAAATTCCCATAGGGATTCCCCTGTAATATAGAAAGTAGCATAAACTGAGAGCAATATGTGATTCAGATTTTTCACCATAACTGCTTACCCTTGTATCTCTGTATATGCATTTATGGTTATGCCATAATCTAAAAAGCACCCAAACAATCCCCACCCACAACCCCTCACCCCCGAGGAAGACACCACAAGAATGGACTGAAGGGCTGAAAAAATACCAATAAACACTTGTGACCTTCAGCTTGTGTCCCTGTGGGAGAAGCTCCTGAACTTTGGTTCTTGGGGAGATCCCTGGGCTCTTTTCATTGACATGGTAAATGATCTGCAACGTTCCCTCTTTTATACCCTCACCCTTAAAATTTTCCCTGTTCCATAGGTTCATTTGCTTTTCTTGGAAGAGATTATTAATATCCCAACCTGGGCTGCATCCTGAATTTAATATCGAGTTTGATTCCATTTCACTGCATATTGTATCCAATAAATGTTCAATAGCTTGGGAGAGAGTCAGCTCCCCTTTCAAATTAGATTTTAAACTTTCCATTTGCTACTTTAACTCTATTAATATTTTTCTCATCTTTTGTGTGTTTTCTTATCCTTTTAAAATGAATTTTGGAGTGCAAGTCTGAAACCCAACTTTATGTCAGGGGAGTAAGCTCTGTGGCAAATTCTGCCACTGGAGAATAATTTTATTCAACAGTAGAACTAAAAATATCTGAATAGTCTTCATAGGTAAATAGTTTCATTTTACATCTGTAACCATATGCACTCTCCATATTTTATATAATTGGTATGATTTATATGTTCATTCATTGTAGATTCCACAAAGAAATGAGCACTGATCCTGTTTTAAGTGGGGATTTTTTTTTGTATCTTTGAGAACTTTTATCTGGCGATTCAGAGGTTCAGAACATTTCTACAATGCACCTTGGAAATCTATTTTTGTTTTTTTCATAGCAGGGCTTTTTTAAAAAAGTGCAAATGTACTAGTGCAGCAGGCATTTTAATACCTGAAGCAATATTTTGTGCCATTCTGAATTGCTTTTGGCAGGCATTTGTTCTGATTTTAAAACGTTAGAATGAAATTATGCATATTTATCAGATATTTTGAAACTTTGAGATGCTTTGAGCTTCTTAAGGTTTTATGTTCTGTATTAATTGGTATTTTTCTTTCAGTACAGAGAAATAGACTTAACTAGCATCACATAATATTTTGTATTGTGTCCTTTAAAAATTAGCAGTTTTGGATAATCTTTAAACCTTCAGAAATTGACACCACTGATAACCGAACAGTTGTTTATCCTTAAAAGGGGATATATCAAAGGCAGCTAAGATATTTAGCCACAGCTTCCAGTGTATTTGCTTTCCATGCAGTGTTCATGTCCCTTTATTTGTTTTTTTTTTTCAATTGCCTACAATTGTAGCCAGTTTGAGGATTTATGTATAGTAATTTGGTCCAAAACTAATTACATTAAATTTATGAAGTCCTGGTAATTCCAGGGAGAGTTGAATCTGCCCTTTTACCTGGACTGATGTCCTCATCACCTTTCACATCCATACCACACATGCTTTAGATGGCACCACTGTAAGAGCAACACACTGACATAATTGCAAATGATTGTGTTATTCATTGTTAGGCAGGATGGAACCTGCTACAGTGCTCTGCATGCCTTCATTGGAGTGGAATGAAATGTCATCATCAGGTGTCATAAAGCATACCTTAGTAAGAGGGCTGGGAATAACAACAATTCTTCCTGATATAAAAATAGCTCATAGATTTAGGGGTTTGGGGTGTGGTGGTGGTGTTTTTTTTTTCTTTCAGGTAGGTAGGAAGGCACAAATGCTTGGTGCCCTTGGTACAAAGTTAACAAAGCATTATATTGCCACTTGGCCATCTGTTGGGATAAAATGGTTGTTATTTTCAGTGATGCTACATTGATACTTTCCCCACCCCAACTTGTGATTTGCTCTTCAGGCATTTTTTACAATACAAGGGGGCATTTTTTCCAGTGTGCTATAGATGAAAACTTGCTGAAATTTGTATGCTTGTGGCTAAATACCCACTTTACTTGTTTGCTCACTGAGGGTGACAGATCTATTTTATACGTTGTTGAATCCTCATAGAGGCAGCTACCATTTTCTGCTCAGTTTTATGTCAAGCAAACCCACAGAGTTGTTTTTTCCATGAATCAGGCTGTGTTCACTTGCAGCCAATTCTCTCAGGTGCTCTCTCACCTTTCCTCTGTCCTTCTCCACCTGCCATATGCTAATGTGGCTGTGCCTGTGCTGCTGTTGTTCTTTTAGTGGCCATAGCAGATACTCAGGTAACCTTACTTGCATCAGAATGACTCTGCAATTTGTTTAATTTTTAATTAGTATTGTCATAAACATGAATAATTGTCTTTCATTTATGCATAGCAAATTTCACGTTTTGAGACAGAGCAGCTTGTAGTACCTCTTATTTTTAGAGACATACACAGGATAGAGACACAGTATGTCAGTTTATCCTTTAATGTTGTTTCAGATCAGGAAAAAACAAGGATTTTTGCTGTTTTCTATAGTTGTGGTAATCAAAAACATGCTTTAAACATGCAAAAAGTATAAAATTATGATGAAGATTTTACCAAATATTATCAAAATTCTGTAAGCAAAGCCAGTTTTTCCTCCTACTACCCACAAAGAGGAAATACTGTAAATGGTCTATGAAGGAATTAAATTCAATTTGTTTGCAGTTCTGAGCTCCTTTGTTTTTTGAGGATTATACAAAGTGAACATATGTGGAATACTGCTACCAGCTTGTATTCTTTGATAAATCCAGACAGGCAGAAGAACACTGGTGGCAGAAAGTGTAGTATAAGGGTGTTTCTTATGGTTAAAAAAAAATCTGCAAATTCTAGCCCTTTTGAGAAATGTTAGCAAGATTAGAACACAAATTATTGGATGAATGTGTTAAATATCAAATGTTAATGTCAAATATATGTGGCAATAAATTAAAGGTTTCTGTTCTGTGATTTCCATCGATTTTCCATAGTATACAGAAGTAGCAGAGAGAGAAGCAGAGAGATTTCCATTCATAATTAGGGTCAAAAAGTGGTCTTTTACCAGGAAACATCTGAATTGCATTGAAAGGCTTTTCTTATGGCAGCAGACTGTTCCAGCTGTCCTGCAGCCTCCTGCAGCACGGCGGTGACAGGGGTCAGGCTCTGTCAGCTCGGACCTTTGCTGCTGTGCAGACATGAGCTGGTGTCATTGCACAGCCTGTCAGGGCCACTCTCCAACTTCAGGGGGCTTCCTGTCACTCTGAGTGACCAGCTCTGGAATATCACTGCTGAGCTGAGAGAGGAACTATGAGCATGTCAAGGAATATTGGCTAATGTGTGTCTTCAGAAAACCTTCTCACAAATTTTTGACTAGGGGAGCAGGGTGATCTTTCTCTGTCCTCTGTATCCTCCTAAATTTTTTAAGCTGTTGATAAATGTCACAATTACTGGACAGGAAAAAAAAGGGGAAATAGTATAGATATATATCTAGGGAATAAGGGAAATAGTATAGATATATAAATAGTAAGATAATGAGCTTCAACAAACGTGAGAAAAATAAGTAGCTTTTTAGGACTGAGACTCATCCTATTTCTCTCATTGAGGGAAGGACCACAACACAACAACACGTGTTGTGTTTGGCAGTAACCAACAAAGCACTCTGTGCACAGATGCAATAACCCATCCCTGACACATCAGGACTCACAAAGAGAACCCAAGAGAATCTGATATCCTTATGAGTGAAGGAAAATGAAGTGTCAGGGGACAAAACCCACAAATCAAAACTTCATTAAATCTGCTTGAATGTAATTTATGTGTTACGCATTTTATTCTGTCCAAGTAGCAGGGTCTTAATCATGTGGATATTGTGAGTTTTGATAGAAAAGATATTCCTGAAAGTGGCAAAACAGGCCTTCTTTCCAGATTTTTAAAGTGTGTCTAACAACATGCATGGCAATGATGCAAGTGTTCATAGGTTTTTCACTTCCAGTAAGTAGGACTTGGAATGGGACAGATTCTTTTGGTTTTTTTAACAGAGGTACTTTCCATTTGTATGAACAAAAAGACTTAATCTGTTTTTAATGGAAATGCATGCTAATAATTCCATTTTTTCACAATGGAGACATCATAATCTGGTTTACTCTGGGGCTTCAGATACTGTGGGTTGATCCTAGCCTGCATCTCCTTGGTGGTCTGGGTAGTCCTTTGCTGAAAGGCATTGTCAGCATCAAAGCCACCCCTGAGAGTTTATCTTGCTGCTGTGATTTCCTTGCATACATCAAGGTTTTAGGACATCCTCTTGCTTATTCATCTGGGACATCCCTTATTTCTCGGAAAGATCAGAAGGAATCTGGAATTAAATCAAACTGCTGAGTAAACTGGCATAGTATATTTTGGAAACTTTTAAGCTGCTATGCAAATTCCACAAGATCTATTATAAAAATATTGTATAGAACTTGTCATTATTTCATCTGTTCTTTTTTAATACTTATGTAATTTGACAGATTTGTCTCTATAAAACTTTTGGACTAAATTTTCTATTGAATTTTGCTTCCATAAAACAATGGAACAACAATGTTTTTTAACAACGTCTTTTAACAATGATTTGATAGATTCATTTACTTTTCTAACTGAAACACATAACCTACACAAGAAGATATTTGAACAAGATATCTAAAACTACACGCAAACCTTGTAAATAATATATCATTTTGTAATAGGAAGTATGCAAACATAAAATTATGCCACCTTCAACTCAATTTTACCTTCAGGAATGAGCACTTGTGAGAAAACATCCAATTTTAACTTAGCTAACTTTCCACGTCACTAACAAAGAACCATAGGAAAAAGCCACAGTATTCAAATTTGTGTTAGGAAATATTATTTGCTAAAAAGAGAATAGTAACAACTTTCAGCCCAAAGTAGAGCTGAACATCAGAGTGTGAGTGTATTCCTGCAGTTGTTATCTGACGTCTGAGGCTTAGCGTTGCTGACATCTGGAATATTTTGCAATGTGTTTCTATAATGGTTTTCTCTCTGTCTCTCTGTTATTGATCATGCATCCATTTGCCATGCAGTCAGATTTTCCTAAACGTTTGGAGCCTCAGTTTTATTCTCTTCCTCCCTCACTGCAGCTATTTTACATTTGTTAAAATTTTCCTCAACAAACAGTGGAAAAGAGTCGAAAGTTCAAGAACAGACCAAAGACATCAAGTACCAAATGGAACTGTTGCCCATGGAAAGTGTATCTGTCATGGTTAATATGGATTTAAGGGAGATTAAGTCTGTTCTTCTCTCTTACCAGATCTTCACGATAACAGTTGAGCAATATTGGCACAGGTTGACAGAGATGCTTCATATCTGCCTACACAAGTGGTGTAGAGGATAAAGAAGCATATTTCAGTCCAGTGGGGGTAGAAAAAGGAAGTGTTACTATTCAATGAACAATTTCTGTCTTTCTGGGTTGTTGGAATATTGACCTCTTTCACTGAGGAATCCTTTCATCGACTTCTGTGGATTTAGATTGTCTTGGGTTTCCTTTGAGGTTGATGTTATGAGAGACCCCCATCTGCCACTGTTTATTTTTTTACTGAAGAGATCATATAGCAGCTTAGAAAATTTTAGCCCTTTGGTACATCAGTGAAAATTTACTTTGTATTCACTGGCTCCTTTAAATTAGTAGCAGCATTAGCCTTCATATTGTAATTATCTGTATCTTAGTATCCACAGTGAGTATACAAAAGAGTGCTTATAACACTTGTTGTAATACAGATTTCTATTTATAGTTTGGTTTATTCCTGTTAGGAAATAGTCTCTGTTCTAATGGCCAGTATAGTTTACTTCATGTCTTGCAAGCATGCAAAGTAGCCTCATTTAATAAAAAATTGCAGGGTTTTAGTTTGTTTCACTATGTTTCATTTTAAATTTCTCTGAAAGTTTGGGGTAGATTTTGCTTACTCTGCTACTAAGGGCTTTTTTCCCGTCCCATTACTGAAATCTCATGGGCCAGATAATCTACAAAAGCCCAGCAGCATAGCTACTGTGATAATAAACACAGAGATTCCCAAGTCAGATTTTATTTTAAGTTACTGTGACACACTCTGCTCTTGAATAAATGTTTTTATTTAAAATGTGTAATTTGTACCGAAGTCTTTTATAACTGAATCACTGAATAATCATAAGACAAGGCCCTGAACTAGCAATCGAAAGGTCAAGAGAACGTGGTCAATAATTATGTGATCATGTTGGGACTTGGGGCAGCAGGATTTCTCTGTTGCCACAGTTTATCAGGGTTTTTTCTGCGATGGGCAGAATTGCAGCTGGCACAGCCTGTGTGTTAGGTTTCTGTCAGGAAACCTTAGCAGAGAAATGAACTCCAAGACTGTGAAACACAGCACACAGGGAGTCAAACCAAATGAGTTCAGCTTGACCATTGTTGGGTTGGAAGTGTGGGCTGCAGCACCCTCAAGAACAGCTCTGAATTGCAAAGAGTCCCATTGTTAAATGACTACAATCGTTTACTGCCGGAGGCCGTAAAAATTAAAAAGATCCAAGTGTTTCTTTCAGACAGAGATGCAGAGACTAATGTTACATGAATGCACACCCTAACAAGATTAGCTGGCTTATTCAGGCGTATGAATTGCACTTCTGTTCCTCGTGTTAAACAAGCTTGTATCATCAGAGCCACTTGGAGCTTGATCAAGGTCTCAAGCAGGCCTCTACTTTCACTCCTTTTCTTTCACTATTCTAACCTTAGATCTCTGAGGTTTTCCCTGTTTTCATGCTGACCTTTGCTGTTAGTGCTCAGCTTGAATTCTTCATTTTCTATGCTTATTTTTCTTTATTTTTAGCACATTATTCTCCTAACAACTCTGTGATGCAGAATGATGTCATAGTTTAGAAACACTGTGCGAATGAAGGAATGGAAATGATCCATTTTTAACTGCATTTTCTGTGTTCCAGCACATGGTTCAGTCCTACAACCTCAGTGGTGCCATTAGGGTAGCCACCATTTCTGCAGAAATTATGCAAGCAATCAAGAATTCTTTTCCTGTCATGGAATTAAAGACTGATTTTATACATTGGCTGATATATTGATGGTGAAACATTAAAATTTACTAGATTACTGAAAATATATATTAAAAAAAGTCCATCAGTCTGAAATTTCTTTAGCTTCTCAGAGCAAATACAGTGTGTTTCTTTATGTTTTATGAAGCAGTCTGATGGGAAAAAATCATATTAAAATCAGTAGTACCTTTGCAATTTTAGGTAGATTAAAAATTCTGTAATATTTTATGGATCATTTTTTTAAGGGGTCAAAAAAGTATGTTCTGAAAAAATTTAATTTTTTCCTTAATTTTAACTTTTTCCATTTGTGACACACCTTTAAATTCAGGAATAGTATATATTATGCATCATCTAACAGGCATTGCAAAGTTCATGTTTTTTAATGTGCTTTGAAAACATTTGTTCATTTAATAAATCCATTTTTTAAAAAAAACCCAGATCAGTAATTACATGGGCAACTAATATTTTTAACACTCTTTCCTTGTCACTTTGTATTCTTACCAATTTGCACATACTTTTAGCAGTAGCAATTGCAGTCAATCCATAAATGTGGATTTTTGTTTCCAGAACCTAAAAAAGGCTTCTCTGTAGCAGCTGCTTTACACAGGGCATGTAAACCTTCACGTGTGTAAATCTGTGTATATGGATGTATGTGTGCCCATGTGTGCTTTTTTTTTACTGCTATGAAATTGTCTGGGTGCTAAATGATTTCTCATTTCCTTTCCACATTCTTTTGGAAAAATTACAAATAGTTTGCTTATATTATTTGAGACTTCATGGACCTTAGATACAAAGGAAAGAATAATAAAGCTTACCCCAATTTGTAAAAAAAAAATCGTAGGAGAGAAGGCTTCTATACTTCATGTCGATAGCAATTACTAATAATATTTATAATGCATAATATGATATTATTTTTGCAATAGGTTAATTTGATTGCATTTAATTGCATTCCTTTGAATACAAGTTGAAATCTTTAATACCTTGGAAATTTCCTGGTCTTTTGCCCTGTTTTTATTATTATTGTTGACACAGTTCCTCCTTTGTTACTTGGCCAGACTTCAAAAAAATTGAAATCTAGATGTTGTGCCTTAAAAGAAACCTAAAGGAAGAAGCAAGCTGGCAAAGTAGTGCAGGAAAACATATGGGGGGAAATAAGTAAGGTAAAAAAATATACAAGGGTATTGGAAACAGCATTAAAAATAGTAATAAAAAAGGAGCCCAACAACATTGAGCCATAGAATCATTTATGTTGGGAGAAACCTCTGTTAACCTGGCACTTCCAAGTCCACCACTGAACATCACCCAACAGTCAATGTAGATCCACCTCAGCAAAATCACTTGGTTTTGGGATGAGGTGCTGTCTCCATAGCAGGTAACAGTGAGATGAAGTTCACATCTTTGTGAGTTACTTTCTGTTTGTTTTTTTTTTTTTTTATTCCATGAAATCAGCAAAGCAAAACTTTTATTGACTTTAACACTGAGGTTTTTATGTATGAGGATCAGCATATCCACGCAGTAAAACTTGTCTCTTATGAGGAGACAGCTGGTAAAACAGACTAGGAGTAGTTCCAAATCCCTGTTAGCCATAGCAGCATTCCAGTCTCAGGATCACACAGCCACATGCCAGGGCTGCTGATGATTGCTTTGAACTCAGGTATTCCAATTTTAGTCTAGGTAAGAATCCTGCAGTACTCTTGCCTTCAGAAAGGGAAGGCATTTTCTGCACAGGAGAATGGGGTTTCAGATACAGCTTTAGGGACAAAGAGATTGCAGAAATCTGTTCTTATCTTGACTAGAATGAAAGTGCTGTTTGCCCTTCAGCTGTGGGAGGAGGGTTGGAAATTGTGGAATAGGACATAGTGCAAGCCAAATGCTGAGCATATGAAGGAAAGTAATGCAAGGGGAGGTCTAAAACCCTACATTCTTCATGTTTCTCTGTATTACAATGATTGAGTTCCTATATACTGTTTGTCTTGTGTAAAACTGTATGGACACATAAGTGACTGAAGATAGAACCTCCAAGGCTTGGAAGGCAGCCTGGATGGGGCAATAATCTTACAAGTTTTGGTATAGCTGACATGGGTCTACAGATTTAATTCTGATTTATTTTCTTTTCATGAAGCTACACTCTACTATTAACACATCTTGCAGAATAAAACACGTTTCTGAGTATTTTTTTCCAGACTTTAACAAATGCCTTATTACAGCATTTGAAAGAAATTAAGCATTTTGTTCCCTTATGTCGCCCGTTGTGCCACATTTAGATAGCCATCTGAAAGCCAGATTTTCAACAAACAAATATGCTGAAAGGGTACAGAAATATGTAGACATTTTGTGAAAGAAGTATCATGAAGAAGGTCTGCTAAGGGGAGTGGTATCCAACTGTGTGGAAATAATTTCTGTTTAGTAGGACAATGACATTTGCTAATTAACTGCTGTAAATTCCCTTTATGTTTGGCTGTCTATTTATTTGCTTGGTAACATAAAGGCAACCACATTGAAAGTTCTGAATAGCCAGCTGGCTGCTTTTCAAATGTACAGCCTTTGAAATTGATTTGAAACTCCTTTGTGCAGTAAAACAAATATAAATTGTTGACGTACTGATGACACTGCACAAACTGCATTTTTGTGAAAGAGCAGAAACAATTATTTTTCCTTCCACAAAATGAATCACTAGGATGTAAACCTAAGCAGGAGCTTTTCTGGCTGGACTAGAAACCTTAGATTAGCCAGTGTTTTTTCCAGGAGTGACATTTGTGATTCACATTTTTTGTAAGCTGATTCATCTTGTTTCTCATACATTCAATTATATCAACAATTTAGTGATGGGTTTCTAATTCTTATAATTAATGTAGAACACAGTTGTCTTGAAGTGTATTGCTTCTATTGAGAGATGCTTGAGTGGATGAAGTGTCTCAGTTTTGGAAGCTGGAAGCTGGAGTGTGTGCACCCAGGGGGCTCAGATGAGGAAGTGCAGTTATGTGATTTAGCACTGTCCTCTCTGGCCAGCTAAGGCCACATTTTCTCACAGTTACATGTAAAAAATACTCTGTTACCATGAGTTAGTCAGTGGCTCATTAAACTGTTGGAATTGTTATTATTATTCTTCTGTCCTGAGGTTATGTTGTTAGATGTGGCCTACCATCTATTTTGGTCCTGGCACTCCAAGTTATTAGTAAGTTAAAAACGGGAGTGAAATCCTCCTTTGTGCAGAATGTTGTTATAGCCTTTTCTGTGTCTTTTTCCTCCTCAAATCCTGTGCAAGGTGTTTTTTTGGTATGCTAAGTTAGATGAGTTAATCCATGTCTTCAAACCACAGAGCTGCTGCTGCCTTGTGATGTTCATTAAGGAGAGCTACCAAAATATTTACCCAAATACCAGGCAGCTATTCCAGCTCACCTGATTTCCATACTGCTGAAAATCAGTATTGTGAAAATCTTGGCTATTAACTTTAAAGCTAACTGGGGCAAGTCTGTATGACTTGGATGAGCTGTACCTTTGATTATTTCAAACTGTTCTGTAGTGGTTGTACACATCTTCATTTCTAGTCTTTATCTTATGACATCTTGACACTCTGAGGACACTTCCAGCTCTCCATCCCAGCACAGAGGCTATTTCCTTTTTTTTTTTTTTAAAGACAGGGCAGCAAGAGACTAGTTTGATGTTGACCTTGTCCTTAGAGTGAAAAAAATGTATTTTTTCTTTGGCATTGAGATAATGCAGACTATGATGTTTTACTTAAACTGAAGCCTGTAAAACTTCTGAACATGCAGCAATACTTTATATGAAATGTGAAGCATCATTTTTAAGGTACCTCCAGCTGACATGTATCACAACAGCCATACTGCATAATGCAAATGGTGATAGAGCAAATTCTCTCAAAGGTACAGTATATTAGGCAGTCAAACTCACATCTTGGCCCTCTCACAATCATTGCACTGTCAGGGATATCACTGCTGAACTTGCTTCAGCACTAATACTTTGTGGCATGTGAAGGACAGGGAAAATCTTTCTCAGTTACTCTGGTCCACAAACTGCCTTTATTAGAACTTAGGCATGCAAATAAAGATAGGGATATGCTTTGCTGAACTGGGAGCACAGAAGAGGAGGAGAAGCTGTTTTAGCTCATTCTGTGTCCTCCTTCAGCTGATTGAAATGAGTTAAGAGAGCCTTGCAGTCCTGTGCAGTTTCCTGGCTGTCACTCAGGTGGGTAAAGGAGAAAGGATTCACTAAGGCTAAATTCTGTGATTGCCTGAAATCAGGAGGAGACAGTGGAAAAGGGACCTTTTGAGAGATCTAATCCCTCAATGCTGTATGACTTCTTTTGTCTCACCTCAATCAATTATGCACATTCCTGTCACCTGCATCCTAGGGAAAGATACATAGAGCTAAGGAGGCTGAAGTGTTATTTCTGATAACTGTCACTCATAAAAACAGTGAATAACTGGACCTCACTGGACTAGGCCTGATTGTCTCTTATCATGTATAAACACATAATTGAGAAACAGTTTTTCATTCCAAGTATGGTTAAGGTCAACTTGGAAAGGAAGAAATATTGGGAGGGAGAAAATAGAGGTTTGTTTGGCATAAGCCTCCTGCTATTTATTTACATACCATATGCTCCCTAATGCACATTTGCACTGGGTGATTTTATTTGGATAGACAACTGAAACATCAAAAAAGTAACAACAATTTTTGCACAGTGAGAGGCTTCTATTGCAGCAGCTTGCCATCCACTGCAAAGTTCACTTCTCAGCTGAGCAGTTTTGAATGCAATACAAAGAGAGAAAGCTGGCTCTTAGTTTCATTGTCACAATATTGAAAATCACCACAATTCATAACTATGCTCATTTCCCTTCCTTTAAAAGAGTTCCACAGCTTCCAACATCACATTTTAGCTTAGTGCCCTGAAAAATACATTTATGCAAATACTCTGTCTGCTGGCTGTCAGTGATTGTTTCTGGCCCTGGCTGCCTCCTGCAACTGCACTATTTAGGTGCAATGTCCAAAAGTTCACTATTCCTACCAAAGGGTTGTAACTTTCCCCCCATAAAGGAAGGAAGCTCAGATTTGTGAGACAAAAGCCAGCAGAGCTGAATATTTAGCTGTTCTGTCCCCTAAGCAGCCCCCTAGCCAGGGACATGTCACCCCAGCCTGGCTGCATGGGCTGTTTGTCCAGATACATGGCAGGGAATACAGGAGGGAGGAGCAGGGATCATCCAGGGAGTTTTTAGGGATATAGAATGAAGCTGAGGGTTGTGTGAGGGGCCTTAAAGGTGAGTGTGTAGAGACTTCAGAAGACCTGTGGATTTGAGGAAGGCTTATGAGGTTATTTCCCTATAAGGTTAGGGAAAATTTGAGAAAAAAAAATCTACTGGCTTATTTTCCTCTCTCCTGCTTCCACTTCTCTTTCTCTGTGAGCTGCAAGAGAGAGATGTTTCTGTACCTGTGCCCAAGAATGGTGGGACTTTATGGTACAGGAATAAAGGGATTTAAATCCCTAACATTTGTCTTGTTCCCAAAAGCATTCAGATTTATATTGTACCTACAGAAATGGATAGATTCATAGTTTCCAAGTAGGCTTTCCATTTCCTTGAAAACACTTGAAAGCAATGTTCACTTGAGCATAACAGTGCTTCCTAAGAAGGAAGTATTTAAAAAGAACCATAGGTTAGTTGTTTTGGTTGTTTTTGGCTGAAAAAAGGACAAGCTAGAGGGAGGCCCTGAAGTGACAGGGAAAGAAGCAAAGCCTTATACAGTAACATAATTAAACCATTAACAGATTTTGCTCAGTTCTAAATGGATCCATGAATAATTTCATTTTCCTGAAGTGGGGCTTGGGTCTTGAAAAGATGTCAAAGCAGAGCTTTGATATCCATTAAACCTACATAAAGAAATACTGCTTTGCAAATGTTTGCCACTCCAGTTTTCAATGCTGCTTGTCAGCTGAAAATTAGCAACACTCACAAAAGCAGTTGCTAACTCAGCTTCTCTGGGGCTTCCTAAATTCCCATTCAAGTGAAGAACCTGATTTTTTTTTTCCTTTTCCATATACATTAATATGTTTTTCCTTGCATCATGTAGGAAGGCTCTGGCTGGTACAAAAGAGAACTCTCTGTGCAGCTATCTAAGTGCCTTAAGTACAATTTCATAAATGAGGAATGTTTGTTCTGAGTGGCTAAGTGAATAAAACTTGGAACTGCTGTGCTGAAAATTGAGTTTGTAATGTGAGCGTTGCCAGAAGTGAACAATGTGCAATCCAAACTTTCTGCTTTGTAGGGCAAGAGAAATGAGATCTCTCCAACGTGAAGGGCTCGATGTGGACAGAGCAATCAATAGCAGTCACTGGCAATGCTGAGAGGAGAGCTCCTGTCCTCCCACTGGAGGACTCCCATCCTCCAAGCCACAGGGATGACTGTAATAGCTGCTGTTCCTGTTTACAGAGATGATGTTTTGTCTCTGATGAAAAACTATTTAGCAGGGGCTTGGAGCATTTTCAGGCTTCAGTTCAACAAAATATTGACAAATATATTTTAGACTCATCATTCTACAACAAAGCAGTCCCCATGTCCCACTGGAATGCATGTTCAGAAGAGCAGCTACTCTACCACCTTAGAGAGAAACAAATTCTATCTGAATAAAATAAACATTCTTTGCAATAGCAGTGATAATTATGGATACATTATTTAGCTGATTATATAGGTTGAATTCTTTAAATTTCATAAATATGCACACTTGCAATATGTGACTGAACAGGATGTTTCATAAGTATTCCTTATTCAGACACATGAAAAATATTACTCTTTCCATCATGATAAAGGGGTTTAAAAGAATTTGAGTCAAATTACCTATTATAAAACAATGTATTTTGCAGAAAGTGAGAATGCTTTTGAGAAATCTGTGGGGTAAAATTGGCATTCCCAGAAATGGTTTATATATTGTTCCAATGATTGTGATAAAATTAAGGGATTTTAAAATATTTCTTTGGGAAGATTAACATATTTTTTTCTGTTAACCAGGACTAGAAATGCAGATTTATTTCACTTTCCTATACAATTCTACTGTGTACAGCTGTACAGTTTTTCCAAATGACCAGTCTCAGGTGGCTCAGGACACTTGCACACCCACTGGGATTGGAGGTGCACATAGAAAACAGAATTTCTAGTCTGGTTTCCTCCAAAGATAACTTTTTGCACCAAAACTCTGTAGCCAAAGACAGAATGAGGGGACTCTAGGGGATGAACTTCAAAACCAGGCTACTGTGTTTGACCAATGCAAATGGAATTTTATGTGTCCCCCTCTTTCTGCTTTGCCAATTCCCTTCTGTTCATCTCCTATAGAAATTTGTGCAACACTTCCATCCAAAGTTTATTCACAATTGCACCTACAGTGAAAAGTCTTGGTTTTCATACCTATGCCTCTTTTGGCCCATAAATTATTTATGAGATAAACTTCATTTTGGTTTTGTGGTTTTCACCACTGCTGTAACATTTAATTAAATAGTAATAAGAAAGATCAATACATATCAAGTTCTTTGTAGCAAAATATTTGGTGTTTTGTATTCTACAGTGTCATTTTTCATATTCAGAATCATTTCACTGTGAAAAAAATTGTTATAGATAGGTGCCAACAAAATTCTTGTTAATCTTCTCTTTTAGATAAAAGCATAAAAAGAGATCTTTATTTAAAATCTGTTTTATAGGAGGTTTGAGCATATGCCTAATAAAATTCTTCCTGGATTGCTATCCTATATGCTTAGCTTCAGCTTGCAAGGAATGTGTCCTGAAGTTATAAACCCTCTGAAACAGAGAAATAAAAGGATATCTAACAGATCATTAAGTACAGGGGTACTATCAAGCATAGCTTTAATGTCACAGAGATCTCACCTTTTAGAAAGTTTCAGTGCACAGTGATATGAGTTTTAAGTGTGATAGTCAAGTGTTTGTAACATATATATGGTCAAACTTAAACAAAACAAAAATCTTGTGGGTTTTTTTTGCACTCCTACTTTGAGTGAAATACAACCCTAAAATGCAAGAAATAGCCCTTGAAAATCAGTATTACATCTTTATTCAATGTAAAAGCTAAAAGCTGAGATGAAGAAATTCTCAGAAAGCTACTGTTAAGTATTTACATTAAGATGTTGAATTTTTGAGAAATATCAAAAGGAAAAAATACTTTTTTTTTGCCATAAAAGAGAGCTAAATTAATTTTGGATCCATAATCCTCTCTGAAGACCTCTTGAGTGGAAGAAGCACTCAGAAATGAAAACCAAAACCACACAATACTGACTGTAGCTTTCCAGTCAACCTCAGGTCACCTGTCATCTCTGTCAAACTCCATTTTCCACTGCACTGAAGTGAGTAAAACAAGTGGTCACCATAAAAATGCCTTTAATATGGCAGTTTCAAGTGTCATTAACCTCTGTTCCATCTGCTTAAGGAGAATGTGGCCATCTAATTGCCAAGAATGTTGTTACACTCAGAGCAGTCAAGCATGTAGATTTATCGTATAGGGTCTGAAAAAAAACCAGCTCTCTTGATGTTCTACTGCTGTTTGTTGAATTTGTATGCATTCACTCAACAAGTGAATTGAATGTTCCTTATTTAGGGTTTAATTAATATGGAAAAGATGGAAAATCAGAGGGTTTAACAATCTGCTATGTAGTTCTTTGGCTCTTGTTGACTCAGGGATTAACTTTTCTGCAGGAACTTTTAAACCATAAGACTCAAAGCCCTTTAAACATTAGTAGGTATCATATTTTTAACAGATGAAGACAGAAATGTGACAGTAAAATATCACCATATCCAGTAAGTTGGAGTAAAAATCTGAGTGTTACGTAATTACTGTGTCCATATCTCTGTACACACATTTTTACCTCTTTTCCTCCTCCATTCTTTTACTCTTATGCTCTTCACGTCTTTCCACTTTAATCTACCCCTGTTTGTTCAACTTGTTGGATCCTGAGCACTTTTGAAAAGCCTGTGTTGGGAATTTTAAGTTTAGTATTAAGAACTTAAAGAAAAGGAAAGGTCTTGGAAAAGATTCAGGACTGACTTTGTCAGCTACCTCTAATGTACACTTGATTTATTTGTCTCTCTGTTACTTTATTATTATTCTCTCTCAACTCAATTTGCTGAGGAATAAGGAAGGTTTAGTGAAAAATGGGAAAAGGAAGGAAAAACCTATGAAATTCTATGGATGTGCAGGGAACTTAAGATGAAGCATTCTGAATAAATATCGCTTTAGACATTTCTTTTGCTGAAGACATTAAATGAACCATCCCATTTCTTTTCCCTGCATCCAGATCAGAATTATAAATAGCTATAAGTAAAAATACCTCATGCCCCAAATAGTATGAAATGTGCTGTCAACATATTCTGGTCTGCTGGCTGGAAATGTTCATAAGTTAATAAAATTGAACTGATTTTCTTCAAAGGTGAGATGTTTTGACATTCTTGGCAAGGTCAGTAAGTCAGATTGGAGTTTCAAGTGTTTAACTTCAGCGTCTCTGAGTAGAGATCCAAAAAGCAGAATCAGAATTTTCAGGAAATTAATCTCCTTTTAAATACCTAATAATCAAAGGAACAACTTAAGCAGTTAAATTATTTTTCTTTTTTTACCCACACACATTCATAAAATATAAGAAAAGGCATCCCAGAATAATTTTTTTGGAGAAAGTTCTGAATAAAATCTATGAAGCGTCAAATGTAATGATTTGGCAGAATGTTTAGTATAATGTAAATTACAAGAAAACATTTAAGGTAAGATGGAAAAGAAGTATTTGTGGTCATATATGTATTTCCTGAGATTAAACTTTTTTTGATCAAAATATTTTAAAGCAATAAATCTAATAATATAATAGAATTAGCTGATACTATTAAACCAGGCTGTTCCTGATTCTGCAAAAATCAGTTACAGCAGAGAAATACCCATAATTGTTTTAACTTCTAAATAATTTTTTGTAACTGTATCTCCATGCTAACAAAAATGCATTTAGAAAAAAAATTAAAAAGCATAAATAGAAGCCTTTTGAATGCTCATTTTTCACTTTGTAATGATTAAAAATTTGGGTTGTTCCAGCATGCTGGTTTATTGCATAGCTGCATTAAAAACTTATGTTTCTGGAATTAAACTATGGTTTAGTAATCTCTTTTAGAAATAAATATTCTTTTTTTATGAAGGAAAATCTCTATATTTCATCATGCAAGTAAAGTAGCAGCTTTTAAGAGAGCACTGAGTTCAACAGATGTGTGTAGCACATACCTGGTTGGCTGTGAGAGAAATTGTAATGTCTAAGATTTTAGTTATTTTGGAAAATATCAGAGTATTTATTTGGGTGGAGTATCCTTCTGTTGAACTACAACAGAGTGGATGTCTGTACATCTCAGAGCATTTATATTTGAACAAAGTGATTGAACTTACAGAACCGTATGCTTTGAATTAAATGCACAGTCATCAAAATAATTAAAGAAGAATTGTAAGCTGAAGTGAGCACTGGTGGGAAGATGCAGTTCTCCTTTGTGTACTTGTCATCTATATGAGATGTAGTACTTGAATGTAATTTTCTCATTTCGAAATGAATATTTAATTAAATTACTTTAGAAATACTTATGGTTAATGAGAAAACTCAATTTACCAAAAGTGTTCTCTTGGAATACTTTTTGTGACATTCCAAGCTTGAATCCTCATATGCGAGTATTATGCAAACATTATTGCTTTGGCAAGTGACCTTTACCATGGTTTGTTTTTTAACTGAGCAAGGTTATTGAATTTTCTAGATTTTTAGGGGGTTGTTGGCTTTTTTAGCAGTGGTTTCTATGACAATGTTACACATAAGACATGAAGACTAGTTGCTGACAGTAAAAGCATCTGCAATTGTAACTGGTGCTTTTCTGCATTTTAAAATGTCAGGAAATTAGACATTTATAAATTTTTTTAAAAATTTATTAGTTAGCATTTCCTGAAATATGTTTGCTGTGGATGGCAGCTCATCTTTTCCAGTAAATGTGAGAACTGTGATTGTGTCCAGCTTTTCTTTTCCAGCTGTCACTAGCAGAGTGTCATAATATTTAGAGATACACTCTATACCTGTCAGAGTTTGTTACAGTTCAGTGATGCATGATGAAGTGTGAGGGACACAGTCTTCCTACACTACTCACAGTATAAATGCAGTGATGATACTTCACAATGACTCTTTGCTCAAGGTCAGGACAAAGAAACTCATATGTGGTGTTCCACAACTCACTTTTTAATTGCTGAGTTCTAGAACTCAGGGCCAATTTCTTTCGTATGCCCATAATTTGATGGAAAGATTCCCAGGTGTTTATGAGAAATGCAACAAACTTTTGTAACAAGTGCCATTTTTCCATGCAAATTCTTTCAAAACGAACTGATTTAATCATCTGAAATTATTTCCTTGCTCAAATCCTTTGAAATGAAATACGATAGCGTTAAGCTTTTGCTGTTTTACCTGAGGATTAGTCCTGCTGGTATTTGAAGATATAACTGAAAAGGTACCTCTGACTAATACTTACTCTGGTAATTTTTATAACACCTTGAAAAAAAATTAAAACTTGCTAGCTAAGGGATTATTATAAGCATATAAGAATAATATACACCTAACTCATTAGCCTTATTCTTCTGTTTTGCTAAAATACGCAATTTTAAGGCTTTAACACCTCAGGTGCTCTTGGCTTATTTTGTGAATGCCATTTAAATGCATGCTAGTGGGAGTTATTCCATTAGAATATTTGCATGTGCTACTTTTCCAATTGCTAATTATCTAATAAAAAATACTAGCTAATTTACAGATGTTCTGTTGTTGGACTATTGTCCTGAATCTTTCTTTCTCCTACACTGTTCCCTTGAAATCATAGGGCCATAAAAGAGGTATGACTAATTGCATTACTAGTGGCATATTGGAATGTTTAGATCCTTCAAAAGGCTTCTTTTTAGTTATTTCTTTCATCCAAACAAGTACATAAAAATATCTCAATTTTCTACTGAAGATGTACAACTCAGCAAACTTGAGCAACATTTTTTTTTTTTTTAAATTCTATTCAAATCACACAATAGAAAAATTCCTTCATACAGAACCATTTCAAGTAGAAAGGGGTTTTGAAAATCTGAAAATTTTTATGGAAAAATACCTTTAAATGACAATAAGAGTGGAAAAGTTTTGTACGTTTTCTGAAGAGTACACACCTTGGACAAGCTGTTCCTCCAAGCTCCTGGGTAACATCTCTCCAAACCTGCAAATGAATCAGTGTAGCAGATGCCCCGGTTCAACTGGGCTGAAGTGGCTGAGATCCTCTGAGTAGACTCTCTACTATTGTGTATCCTACTCATTTCCAAATGTTAAAACTCATGGTATTTCTTGGGGGAATGGGGGGGTGTGACTCTCTTGATAGCTTTAGTCATCATCTGTCTCCTGTCTTGTATTGCAAGGTTTGAGAGGAAGACATCACATTTTTCTCACTGTTTAGGAGTAGAGTTTACTTGTTTGGTTTGGGTTTTTTTTTTGTTTGGGGTTTTGGGATTTGTTTGTTTGTGGGCTTTTGTTTGTTTGTTTGTTTGTTAGGTTTTTTCACTATACTGATTATAAAAGAGGAGAAACGAGGCTAGACTGAAACATGCTGTATAGTCTAGTACATCTGCTGGTTTAAAAAGAGCTTACCTGAGACTCATAAAGCCAGCAGCCAGTTTGGTCAGTTTGTTTTCTGGGCACTCACATAGGACAAAAACAGGGAAATGTGCCCTTACTTGCTACAGGTTTTGACTTCTCTTATATCACTTTGACCTCCAGGGCAATGATGTGTAGAAGACCAGAACTTCAGCTTCTAGCACAGGCTCCCTTCACAGATTTGAGTGAAAAGATAGTATCTATTTCTTTCTTATGTAAGAGAAAGAAGCCTGGATGCCATCGAAAGGCATTGTGAAAAGGTCATTAAACAGGGTGATTTTGGTGTACTTTTGCTTTTGGCTGCAATGTAGGTTAGTTCACCTACACATCAATTGATATTGCTATCAGAAGTTTCTGAATAACTTAAAAATATGCTACAGAAATTACAAAAGTTGGTTTCAGGTGTACATTTTGCTGAGGAACTAAGAAGAACTGCTTTAAACCCTTAAAATTTTACTCTTATCCTCAGCATTTGTCTTGTTTATTGAAAAGCAGCCCAATGTCCATTATTCATTTTGCTTTTTAACATTAAGGCAGCAAAACCTAAAGAGCTACAAAGGTGTAAAATGAAGGTGTGTAATATTTGGTCTGAAACTTAAAAGTGCTACAGTAAAGCATGCAGTAATTTAGAGAATGCATCCATAGCATACATCTTAAAAAAAATGTTACAGTACATTAATCAATTTATCATGTCTGTTCCTTTCCTTAAAAATTTATCTGAAATATCTTTGGCTGGATAATTGTAAAGGGATCAACAGAAGAGAGACAAGAATTTGTCTGAGGTTTGAGAAAGTGGTTATACAGAGGCTGAAGATCTCAACGTAGTTAACAGAATGAAGGTTAAGGGGAGCTGGTTAAAGTTTATCTCATCTTTAGAGAGAAAATTGCTAGCTCTAAGTTGAGTTCTTTAATGTAGCAGGAAATGGTATAGCAAGATCCTATAAAGAGAAATGGAATTTCTCAAAGGTTTCAGGGGTTCTCTATCACTAAATAAATGTTGTGTGGTTGATGCATAAACTACTGGGGGCAATTCTTTAAGGTATGTTACGGATCAAGTCAGACTGGATCATCCTAATGGCTCCTTGGTGGGCCATTGGTTTGGTCCTTCTGTAGGCATTGAAATGTCACCTCCTCCAAAAGTGTTCATCATTCTTCTTTTATGCACATACCCATCCATTCTTGCATTTTCTTAGTGTATGAGATCTGATGTGCCTGATCATGAGGTAGGACAGCAGCTGACAGGTTTTTATTACAGTTGTCATAGCTTACTTGAGAATAATTGCAAGTGCAAATAACTACAATAAGTTTGTATAGCTTCTATTATGTTTCTAATCAGTACAGGCAGGGTTTTTTTCTGTTTTTCTACCTTATTGTACCACATTATATCCTTTTTTTTCTTTAAATATCACACACCTTTGCAGTTCCATAGCTAAGGAAAATACTGAAATATATTAACAGTAGATTGTCATTATTTTGAGTTGGTCTCCTTCCATGAGTGAGCTATGTATTGGGTGCCAGGTTGTGTGTGGAACAATTTCATTTTCACTGGCGTAGCAAAAACCCCGTCATGCAATGACAATCACTGAGACCTATACCCCATAAAATGTACTTAATTTTTTTTTCTCCTTCTGCACTGTTTAGGAGCAACTTAGACCCCTTCAGCACTTGGAGATTTACGCTGAAATTATTGCCACCAAATTGTTCTTTTAAGCATAGATTGCAAATCTTTTAAAGCATTTATTTGAATTTGTGTCATATGCTGCAATTAACTTGCCATTACTTGCAGCTGCCCTTTCCAGTGAAAAGATTAAAAGATAGGAATTTATAATCAGGGAACCTCAACACAGCTGTCAGAAAAGACTTGGGATTCATACAAGTAGTCTCAAGGGACAACTTGAAAGGCAGATTTGAACTGTGAACTTCTGTGTCAGAATTTTGATTGCCAAGGACCCTCCTAGGTCACACAACAAGGATAATGAGAACTACAGTCTTAAATGCTCTTGGACAAAAGTTTATTATAACTGCACAGAGAAATAGCCCAAATATGTCACAGTAGATTCATGGTTATTACTGAAACAATGCATTAATGTTGGCAGTCACTTGAAATATGGTATGTATGTAATAGTTTCATTTAGTATCACTTAAAGGTCTCTATTGCAAAGAGGCATGACCTGTCACTGATGTATGCTGCTACAACAAAATATCAGTTATACCTTTCCTTTGACAAATTTCAGATCACTCATCTCCTGCACAGAATCAGAGGAATGTAGGATAAATTATAAAAAATTTAATTTGGCTTTATGCTGTGTGTTTCTTATTTTACAAATTTAGGTGATTTTCCCCCAAAATAAAGAACATAATGAGATTAGGTATTGTTCTTATCATAATTTAGAAAAACAACTCTTTGCCCATAATGAAAAGAGAAAGTGTTTTTAAAGTTCCTTGGGTCTTAACCTATTCTTTTGTGATGGCCCAAGATTTCATTTGAAATACCATTCCCAGATGTAGTTCATGCTGAGATTCATAATTCAGAAATGTTGTATGCCAAAATAAATATACAAAAAGAGAATGTCTGTTTCTGCCATAGAAATGACAGAAACTAAAAGAAATTATGGCTTTTCTGAAGGAAAGTAAAAGTTGTCTTCTCTAGTCTCTGTCTGCTGTTACCTTTGGAAAGAGTCAATGTTTGTATTGCTGTCGAGGTGTTGTGACATGGTTTTCAAACTGACTGGCATGTCATGCCATGGTGGTTGGGAAGACAGTGAATGTCACCAGCTTTCAACAGGAATATGGAAAACAAGATTAGTGCCTCCATATAGCGCAGTAAATAACTTAGCTACAGCAGCTGATGCTAGGAAGATTGTGAGTTTGTGTTTTACCATAAACTCTGAGACATCTGAGGTGACAGCAGTGATTTCAAGAATTCTATCTCTGTAATTTTTAAATCACTGCAGAAATGAAATAAGGAGACTGTGGAAGTTCTTGGAAAAAAAAATCCAAACAACTAAAAATTTTGCTTTACACTTAAAAGAGCAGCTGCAGTTTATTCTGATAGTAAAATCCATCAACTTTGAGATTTTATTTCTAAAATGTGTTCAGAAGTGTAGCCCTATTGAGGAGACCGTATTGACTGTGTAATTCAGGATGCAACAAAACAATGAAAGAAGAGTTTAATAAGGTGGAACTGATTGGGTTGGACATTCGTATACCTCTGTGAGTATTGTTTAATTGTCCATGAGATTGAGTTGTTAAATAAGCAGACTAATACAAACTGAGTAACACAAGAAAGAGAACTAAAATGAGATCACGAAAATAATTTTGTTTCTAATATATAGTTCTTAATTATACTGTTCTACATTCAGTGCTGTATGCTTGAGAGCTAACAGTTCACATCTGTCTTGAAGGAAGCAAAATAAATTCTATTTGTCAGTACTTTAAACTTCACTCAGGTACATACAATATGTGCTTGAATTTTAAGACACGGAACAGTTAAAAGATTGCTTGGTTGACACTATAGGTATGCCTGGAAGGTGTAATAGAGAAAAGTTTAGCTTGAATTTTTGATCTCATCTTACAAATACAGAGTGAGTTGCTGACTGAGAATTGGATGACCACATCAGGAATGCACACAGTATTGATTCTTCATTTAAGAATGATGGTCTGTCTTTCAGACGTAAATGTATCTGTTCTTTCTGGTCCAGCTGTGCCAGGTTATAATCCTGTTTCTAGCCAAGCTGCTCCACATTGCTGTCTGCTAGGGTTACCCTGCTCCCAGTGGTGCTGGGTTGCCAGGGCTCACTTAGCCCATTTCAGTCAGAATCACCTGGGCTTGCAAAGCGCTGTTTAAGTAAGTGAGGCTAAGATGGGGCTAGTTATTTTTGGCTAAGAGGAATCAGTTGGTTGAGTTGGCTTTCACCATGTCTGGAAAATGTAAGTGGCCACTACCTTTAACTTGTCATTACTTTTTTTATTCCACCCAAATTAATGACTCCTCAAGATGACCCTGGGCAGCAGCTGGTTGTGTGCTGAGGGGAGACTTCTTTAAGCTCTGTTGGCACTGACCAACCTCACATAGCCCCATGAGAAGTTTGATAGCTACAAGGGTGTTCCACAAAGCGTTTGTGCACTGGCATATGCGTGGTCTGGGAAGGTGGTGGGGGTAGTGGTGGTTGTTGTTCATCTGCAAGATTGGACAGTAAGTGGGGGAAAAAAAATCATTCTTGGTTTGCTTCTATCTGTTTACACATAAATGATGTGAGTTGGGGAGATGGAAATGAAGACATTTCATTTATCTTGTTTCCAAGGTGGCTTCTGCGCTTTCTGCAGTCAGCATTTTCTTAAAGACCCTTTTTTCCTAGAAAGTCTATGTGACTTTGTGAATTTTGTATTTTGTAATTTAGGCTGTATTACGGGCAAACTGTTGGATGGTTGTGAGAAAAACAGCTAAAAACCAGTTCACTAGGAAGCATTTTTGTAGTGGTTGGCCCTTCACTGAATAGTGAAGGGAAGCAAGTATAAAAGACAATGAACTTCAGCTGAATAGCACCTGAGCATTAAAAAAGTGTTCCCCAGGGACCAATGTTGGCTAAATCTTAGAAACAGATTTCTAAATAGATGATCTAAATAGATCATCTAGAACAGATCTAAATAGATCATCTAAAAGATGATTTGATGAAATGTTCTCTACTTCAGTGTTTCACGGTGAGCTGGATGTGATGCTTTGAGGAGCTACACAGTATTCTGGATTTATGAGAATTGATGTGGGATGTCTGCTGTAAGAGTGACTTATTTCATGTAAATTAACACTCACAAATTTCTTCACAAGTGTCCCTTTTTAGGCTAACATACACTATAAGTAATTTAATTTGTTAATCATGAAAACAGCTGTTTCATCCAATAACCATATTTTGAATTCTGCCAGCATTAACAAGCAATGAAAATGCTTTTCAAGTAGAAACTCTGCAGGATTCTAGGTTAACAGAAAGACATCTATGGTTTGCATCAAGGAGGATCTGACTCATTATCATTAGCATTTTACCAATGCACTGTAAAAGATGAATAGGTTCTTGGAGCTACCAAAGAGCACTGGATGTGTTGGCACTGATGTTTGTGGGAATGAAAAGTCAGAATGAGTTGGAGTTAAATATCCATGCTGCACTACTCAGATTAATCATGTGAGTTTACTTTGACAAAATATGAGATGCTGGGGAAAAATTTTTCTATGAGTTTGTTCTCTCTGCCCTCTTTGGGACTGTTGGATGTGGTGGGTTGTGCTGTAATCACTCTGAAACCTCAGGATATATTTGAATTGAATTACATTGCAAAGCTATAAAATTCATTGCATTAAAAAGAATTATTTAAAATTCAGTAAATTCAGATGAAATGACAGCAGCTCTTCAGCTGTTAGAATGAGTTCATTATGTTATCAAAATCAGGCATATGTATTTTGCATAAATCAGGTAAAACTGTAAATTCAAAAATGTTAATATAATTTTTCTGACAGATAAGTATTATAGAGTATAAGTAATTACATTCATAATAAAATGTGGTAATCGGGAGGGCCTTTTATGGGACAGATTTTTTTTCCCTGCTTCCCACCCTTAGACCCTCTCACACATTTTCAGTTTTTCCCTACCTGTTTGTTGGTGCTGATTCTGGCTCTGGCTGAGAGAGGGCAAAATATTCTCATATATCAGGAGAGTGAGTTATAAGCTGCACTGAGTTTAGTCTGCAAGAGAATGCTTCCCTCATACTTCTCTTGGCAACCATTAACAGCCACACTTTAAAATGCTGCCAGGGCTCCAGAGGATCCTTGATATCGATCTTATCTGAGGGAAACGTCTGCTACCCTGCTCTTGATCTTCCTCAAGTATTGTGCACTCCAAAAGTGCAAATTTTGCTCTGCCTAGTGACATGTAGTTTTAATAGAAGCTAAGAAAATCAGGATCTCTTAGTAAAGGAATGTTTCAGCAATATAGTAACAAAGTCAAGGGGGATCTGTATTAAGATTTCTGGAGGATTATGTATTATCTCCTGGATAGATATTTGAGAGTCTCTTGGCACACCTGTCTGGAAAGAAAGTTAAGTGAAAGAGAAAAGAAAGTAGAATTTGCAACAGACAAGTGAACTAAGTGACTGTTTTGTTTTACAAAATAATCTACAATTAGAGAGGAGTCATCATGACATGAAATACTTGTGGCTCTCTGCCACTGCTCTACTGCTGAGCACAGGTGCTAAAGAGAGAGTTTAATGCAGACCCATATGTTATAAGACCTCAAAAGGCTCAAGGAACCTTGTTCCAAAGCTGAGAACTCCTGAATGTAGGTTGCTCAAGCTCCTACATAATTCATGTCCTTTATATTGGTGTTAAGACAGTCTTTTACAACCTGATCACAGATTTTAACTTTTTTTTCTCAGGAAAAAGCAGAAGTCATAATATTAATATCCCTCTTGCCAAATTTCTAGTGTATCTCTAAGGTATTAAACTACAGGATCCTCTTTGACTATAAAAATAGGTTGTTTCTAATGTGCAGGTAAAATATGTATTTATAATTATGGGAAAAAAGAATACATTTTATCTGAAGTGTATGCACTCTTGGAAAAAATTCACTTTGAAGTGTTAAATATGGAAAAAAATCTACCTTAACTAAAATTTGATGAAATTATGGGGAATAAAAAATTTTATTTCCTTGCAATAAGAAAAATCAAGTGATCATACATCCTTTTACATTGGGAAAATGTAAAAG
Organism: Peucedramus taeniatus; assembly: GCA_013400575.1. Classification (NCBI taxonomy): domain Eukaryota; kingdom Metazoa; phylum Chordata; class Aves; order Passeriformes; family Fringillidae; genus Peucedramus; species Peucedramus taeniatus. The sequence goes on from WBNO01030978.1 coordinate 104,529, forward strand.
GAAAAAACTCAGAGACTGTGACTGACCACTCAAAGCATACGAGGTCAAGGCTTTTTACATTATGCAGGAAAGTGGTTGATTGCTTACTTTTTAATATAATTTTTTAAACTTTACTTTCATTTGTGAAAGTAACTTACAAAAAATACCACAATTAACTAAAATGTTTAGTTGCAGAGTTACCTTTGCATGCAGTGAGTATTACTTTTATAAAGTACACATATCAGTTTTGGTAATTTTTTCTGGAAAATTAGCAAAATATCTTGTATTTCCAGTTTATGAAACAATGCTTATGTGTTACGAGAATAGACAATATCAAATTCTGATGCAGACCAATAATGTAAGAGAGCTGAAGCAAATTTGCAAGTTGTGATATGATTGATCTATTTTAATGCTTGTGGACTCATCCACTTTTAAGAGGGCTGAACCCATTTCAGGCTGACACTTGAAAATCAAAATAAGGCATTAGAATAGATTATTAAATCCCAGTAGGAAATGAGATGAGTCAGACAAGAATTTGGCTGCTACTCTGCTCTGTAAAGTTCTACAAAGTGAGGACTGAAGAGTGAAATTTTGGGGTGGTTTATTGGCTTGCAGATTTCTGTCAGTACGGAGTTCTTTGAAAGGTGTCACACCATCCATGCCTTCATTAATGAGAGAGAGCCCATCAACTCTTCCAGCCAGAAGGAATGTCTTGCCAAATTACCTTGCACAGATCCTGCAGTGGGCTTTCTGGTAATGTGCCAGATATGAATTTTTCTTGCTGAATAGTGATTTTCTTTCTGCAATTCTCAACACCATGTAAAATACTGTTTCTAAAACTACTTCTTAAAGCTTATAGAACATTTTAAGGAGTTTCTTTTAAACACAAGAATTCTTTTAGAACTCAGAAGTAAAAGAGGGGTAAACCTAAGACATCCAAGCTCTAAGGAAACTGAAATGTAACTTCATCAAGAATAGATTTCACTGAAATTAGTGGACTGACAGATAACATTCTGGAGGGAGATTCACATCTTCTCATAATAGCCATGAAAGTGGTTTCTTTCTCTGTTTCTCTTGCTCCCATTGACATCTATGGATAGCTGCAGTCTGGTCTCAGTGGCAACAGACAAAATTAGTGACCATTTGTAAGATGTGTGAACGTGTAGTTATGCCAGTGTTGTGGACAATATTTCCTGGGTCACATATTCATTTGTAAGTGAAGTCTGTGTTGATTGCCCACCTGTAGCAGGAGAGAACATTTCCCTGGTGCCCAGAGGTCTGTTCCTGTTGGATGTCTCAAGCAGCTGAATTAATTCTGTGTCTGTGGGTGAGGAACACTTTCCTGCCTTACTGGAATGGAGAACCAGATTGTTGCTGGTGAGGAAGAACTCTGCAGCTTTTGTGAAAACACAAGGTCATGAGTAGGAGAAGGTTTTTCCCTCTGGGATCAAACCCTGTTGTGCTGGACTGTGGGGCTGTATCAGGGACCACCTGGAATCCCAGCTGACCTTCTGGATTAAGCCATGCTATTTAATTGTTGAGAGCAATGTAGCTCTTGTGGTTCCTTGCTGTGGTAAATTATTTGGCCAGAAAACAAAAACCAAATCAAAATAAAAGTGAGGAAAAAAAAAAAAAAGAGATGAGAGAGAGGGATAAAGTGGTAGGATATAGAGAATAACCTTGCCTTTTGATCCCAAACTGGAGACCAGTGCTCCAGGCACAGTACCACAAAGCATATGCTATTCTTCCTGCAATAGGAATCCTTTACTTAATACTTTACTTCTTGGTACAATTTTTTTTAGTGGTGACTGTTTGTTGTAAATGTAAAAAGGCAAAATAAAATTATGCAACATTTAGGAATTGTACCTCAGCCAAAGTGGCTTACATTCATTTGAAACATCATCTGTCTCAGTAATTAGAATACTTACAGTTAACAGGGACCTGGCCCAAACTATTTGGTTTTGGACTGTGTTCTGTTTAAGCATCTGCCCTTGAGTTAATTTTTTTAAATTTCTCAGTATGTTCTAGCTGTGGTCTGCATATTTAATTCCTCTTGAATATTTTGCTACCACTATGGAGGCATGATGGTTTCACACTAAAAAAAATCTTGATATTTTTTGTGTGGATAGAATATAGAACGTTAGTATTTTCCATTATAAGACAATATTTGTTTTTTTTTTTTCTTCCACAAAATTTGTATTTCTAAAAAAATTTAAAACCTTTAGGATGTAGGTGAGTTGCATTTTCACCTCAGTGACTTTCTAAGGTAACAAAAATGTGTTAGAAGAGTGGGAAATTCTGTGACAGTAGGAGCAATAAAGATTATGCTAGAGTAGTAAGAAATTCTATTAGTTTTGTTATTTTAAAGTACAACCATTCTATTTCAGTTACAGTATTTTAAAGGCATGTGTTGGGACTAGTTTGATATATTTGCCTAACATTATTTTGTGAATTATTTTACTGATACCTCCATTTGTATTTTTACTGAAGAAGAGATGCAGAAATTCTAGTTTAGAATATTAAAATATTTGAGAGCATTGAGATGTCTGTCACTTGAGGAACTTTTCTGGACATCATTCTCTTAAAATCAAAGTAATATGGATATATTTACAGAATTTTATTTCCAGAAGTTGAAAAAAAAATCAACATATTTAATATTAAGTAATAAATGGAGGGAAAATTTCCAGTAGTTTTTGGGTTCATTTTGGATTTCCTCTCTTTCTTCATGGGTAAGAAGGGAAAGAGAAAAATCCTTAAAGAACAGAGAATTGGTGATGTCAGTTGAGGAACTCTGACAGAAAATTGATATAAGACACTTGATCCTGTACCATGTATAACTGTAATATCTCTATAGTGTGTGCCTATAGCTACATCTGTGTGTATTTATTTGTCATACAAAAAAGAATCTTTTTTTTCCTGAAGAGAGTTACAACATTGTATAGAGATTAAGAAAAGTAAGAATTTTGTATGTGTCACTTTTCAATCAACTATCTCAAACTTATGCACAAAAATGAGAGCTACCATTCCAGTTAGAGCTGGAGAAAATAAGGGGTGTTAATACCATACTGCAGTTCACAGCTTCAGTCTGGGCAGAGAGAGGGGTAAAAAGTCTGCTTCTCTTATTTCCACTGTCCTGTCAGCTCTGACAAATGCCATTTAGTGTTTTCCTGTTACGAGGTCACTGCTAATGACACCTGAAATGTAGATGTGAAGTGCAAGTGTGAAAAATGCTTAATAGCTGTTTTGTCAGGGAAAAGTTATACATAAAACCACTTTGTACTTTTTATTGGAACAATTCAGCTATTAAGGCATATTTAACAATTCCAATTTTTTGATGCGTGGTATGCCATAATTACCATCAATTTTTATTATTTTTGGCAAATGATCATTGCTGTGCTCAGAGGACTTCACCTAGACAGATTTTCCCATTTTATGCAGCACAAAAGCAGTTTTTTAGCTGCTCTAGCAGTGCTTATGTTCAATCCACCATATTAAGCAGCGACCTATTAACTGGATGGTTCAAAGGCTTAGCAATACATGTGTTTGGATTAAGATTGGTTTCCACCATCCTAGAAGTTAAGCTCAGTCATTTAGAGCTCCTAGAAATCATCCTGGAACAGTGAATTTATTTGACCATTGGTTGGTAAGAAAATAGTATGTAGAAAATAGTATATAGAAAATCTTACATAGTAAGTAATAATAGAAATAAAAAAAAGTAATAATAGTAAAATAAATAAAAGTAATAATAGTATATAGAAAATCTTACAATTGAGTATTCTTAAACCCAGTGGAGTTACTGCCCCATACTAAGGCATCCTTAGCCATATCACATTTTAGATCCAGTGTTATTGTAGGACATAGCATAAATGACATGGAGCAGTTATTTTTAAGACAAATGAAAAACTGTTTATTAGAAAATTTTACTCCATTTTTATATCTTCCTGAAATGCCAGTGTCATTGGAGGGTGACAGTGCCACCTCCTCAATGTCACTGGGCAACTCAACAGTTTATCAGGTTGTTTGTCTCTTATAAAAGAATGAGAACAATAAGTTATTTACATAAAGTGTGTGAAAAAATTCTATACAAAAATATAAACATCAAAAAATTTAAAAAAACTTCAAAAAATCAAAACAACAGATCCAGTCCTCAAGCTTTGGCTTGCTAGTTCATAGTCTTCTGGCAGAACTGAATGACTGTTGTGGAATATCTAGCATTTTCCTGAACTATCATCTTCAGCATAAAAAAATTAAGTGTGTTTTCATTTTATCGGTATCATGTTTGACCACTAAACTGCTTTTGCATTCCTTACGTAGTAATGACAGCAGAGAAGGACATTTTAGAGTTAATGAATATACTTCTAGGCTACTTAAAACTGTTATAGTTCTTTCTGATCTTGGTACTCTTTGTACCAAGTGGTGAAGTGAACAATGTGCTGTGTTAGGCACGGCTCAGTAGTGGAAACAACAATTTATCAGCAAAAATTCATCTGGTTTCCTTGGCCTTGGGTGGCACTGGGGACTCCAATGGCTCTTTTGTCAGTAATGGGTCCTCATAAGTGGATCTGGTCTTTAGATTCCCAAAGGATGATTTTGTCCCCTGTGCCTGCTTATCCAGATGATGTCTGAGACTTTCAGGAGCTTTGTCATTGTCTGGCTCATGGCTAAAGGATGTGCTCTTGGCTGTGCTCCAAGATAATCCACTCCATTGCTCGATGTCCTGTAGCCTGGGGATGAGGAGAAGGTGACTCCACCAAATAATTAAGACTCTATTCTTATTGGCTGGATAGCAATTCTGTACAATAATAAAATTAAGTAATTAATATATCTTAATTATAGTCCTCTTTAAAAATCCATTGCCTTAGCATATTTTTCCAATAATGTGCAACTAAAAAAGCAAACCCAGAAAATATACAGATGCAACTTTGTTAATAATTTATGCACACATTTTAAATGCAGTTTGGATAAGGTACAAAAACAGAGGAGTACTGAGCACTTTTTTCTTCTTTTCAATGACTTGGTTATATTTTTGCAAAGATTTTTTTACGCTGTATTGCTTTGAGGATCATGAAGATCACCATTACCTGTCTGCAGATTACACTGGAAAATGCTGTTTTCTTTTAATTGCAACTAACTTGTCATCAGTAAAAGTAGCAAAGATATTGAAAGGTATGAGCCTTATCTTCCCTAAGTTGGTAATAACCATGTATCTTTCTGTCCAGAAGAGATTTTAAGAAGCCTTAGTATTTGGCATGTCATTTAATTTCATAGATCAGAAAGCAAGTAATTGTAGAGTCCCATTCTTTTTCTTCCAAAATTGAGGGAAAAAATATGTAAATGATTTAAAAGCAATTAGCTGCATGCATATTGTCCTGGCAAACCATTCTATCCCTTTGCTATGTAAATTTTGAGGCAAGCTTGATTTATCTGTCTCGTTGATATGAAACAGGGGAAAACCAAGGCTGCCCTTCTAAACTATGTAGGTTGCTTTCCATTCTAATTTTATTGTTATAGAAAAATAAGACAATTACAAAATCAGTTTTTAGTCAATAACAGAATAATCGCATCCTAAAATGATGATATTATTTATTCATGCTTAGTTAAATATAACTGTAACATGAAATAAATGATTATCTGTTTTGGATATAATTTCATCATAAGGCCTTTGAAGGTCATTTGGACTACACAACTAATTAATGTTTTATTTCCAGCCTTCCTTAATTATTCTTGCCAGATGGTCCTTTATTTGTGTTATTGCTTGGAGTTTCCAGCTGAGGTTGTTTGATTGTTGAAGAAAAATATGTGATGGCACCATAAGATAACTGTAATTGAATTGTTAGGTATGTTAGAACATTCAAGCCTTCTGTCCTTGCTTTAGCCACATCTGGGAAATAAGTTTGTTAACAAAGTGCTTTGGCACCTCATTGAATACTTGATGTGATATATGAAAATGTTTAGAGCAAGCTCAATTAGCATAAAAGCCTGTAGAAATAGAACTCTGGTAGCTTCTCATTCATTTATGAATTACAAAATCTTCTGGGGAAAATGCACAAATGGGTAAACTACCAGGTGGTTGGTTTTGTGTAGGCTTTTGTTTAGTGGTGTTTGTTAGCATCTGACTCTCTTTTCACACTTCTGGACAATACTGCTTTTGTGTTTACACAAAAAAAAAACAACCAAAAAGTAAATAACAAGATACCAAAATAATGTATTTTGAAACTCTGAAAGCATAATTTTAATATTTGGCTATTAGGTTGACTTTGGTAAATAACATCTCAGGAATGCTCCTCTCTAAGTGGGTTAAGTAAAGCACTGGCAGATGCCAGATTTGGGACCAGGGATGTAAATGCAGCATTTACAGTGAACTGTTTTGTTTTAATCAGTCATCAACATTGTTTGCATTGTGCTAGTAAATAGGTATCACACTTGTTCTTTGAAAGTCCCATAGTGCCAGGTTCTATATGGCAACAAACAAACATACATGTTCTAAAAAAGCAGAGGAAACGAGAGGAAAAATGGTGCATGATAGTACACAAATGCACAGATTTGTTCCAAATACTTGCTTCATCTCTTTTCCAGCCCTTCTTTTCACCATTTTTCTATAATCATTGCAAGGAGCAGTTTTGGGAAATGGAGATGAGTTTACAGAAGATATTGAATGTTTTACAGGGGGTAGCTGGGGAGAAAGAACTGAGGCATTTGTGTGGGAAATTGATTAATGGATGGATAAGAAAGGTATTGACACAAAGGTTCAAAATCAGAATGAAAAATTGGCTCATCTAGAAAGTGAGAAGTGAGGTGTGTCTTGGTTTCATTCATAGCTTGGGTAAAATGTTCTGTTAAAAAAAAGGTAAATCAACTACAAATCAGAAATTGCAAGAAAAAGCTTACCATAACAATGGATAAGAATTTGTTGAATAAGAATAGGTTAGAGATGACTTTCCTCTGTTGTTTCCTTTGTTTTGTATTAACTACAAAGGTAACTACTACAATTAGAAATTATAAATTTCTAATATAAATTATATTAGAAATAATTAACTACTGCAATTAGAAAATGCCCTGGAAGAAAAGTATCATTCTGGCTGTGGAAATTAGTTCCCAGTGTTGAAAATATGGATGTGCTATACCAAGTTTCACCAATCTAGCACAGCATTTAGAAATATTGGTAAATTTTTGTGCTGCTTCCTGCTAGTGGACTATGTGTTTAGCAGCAGAGTGTATCTCCTTAGCAAATCCTCCCTCATTTGAGGAGTAGTTTAGTTGAGTAGCAGAGAAATCATCTCCCCCTCAGCCAGTATCAGAGATGTGTGTTCTTGGCTTCTGAGTGCTCTGAACGTAAAACTCTTCGGATGTTGGGGGAGATGGGAAGCAGCTGCTGCCTTTCAGAGCACAAATGTAGGGCTTTCAGGATGGAGCCCGACAATGGAGCACACAACACAATACAGATGCATCGAATTAAGGCTCTGCCCACTGGTGTTTGCTGCTTCCTCTGTAATTCCAGCGTTTTTTGCTTTAACTCGTTCGGTTGTTAAAATGTTATAAATATGCATTTTCTGAATTGCTGCTCTGAGAAATGGGGCCCTGGAGCTGGTGGTAACATCTCTGCGGCAGTGGTGGAGTGAGTGGGCACTTCTGTCAGCTGCGGGAGATCTGCCCATTCATATTTAAATCCAGTCCTTGTGCCAGAACTGAACAGCAAACTGTTCACAAGCTCATCTTCTCCAGTGCTAAGCATGCACGCCTCTGAGCCACCAAGAGAAGAGACACGTGAATTTCTGTAACGAGCAGTTAAACTCACCAGAAACTGCTTCCAGCCACTGGTTACCCAAATAAACAGAACAGGTAAAAGAAGGAAGAGTACCAGGGGGAATTCACCTTAGTAATTTTAAAATTATTTTCATTTTTAGCTTTCTTCTTTTTATCAGTTCACCATTTCTCTGCTTTCCTCTTCACTCTCGTACTATACAAACCAAAGTACCCAAACAGTATTGCATGGTATTTTTAAATGAAACTTTTAGGACTGTATATGAACTTTCACTCCCTTTCCCTCTTTTTATCTGCAAAATAATAAATTGAGGCTGATGCCCCCAAGTTCCATAAGCTGCCTTGTCATCCATGTACTGAACTCTGCAGCTTTACAGACAGTCTTTTCCAAAGTCTCCCAAGAGGTTCTGCATTTTGCTGTTTCCACTCAGTGCAGCAGGAAGGAGGGTGGCCAGCTGGGAAGAGAGACAAACCATAACAGTAGTGAGCTGACCTCTGACTCCAGGATCTGTGTGAATGGGAGGTTGGTCCCGGATGGTCTCTTACCACAGCAGGATCTCCCAGTGTGAAATGCCAGCATGAAATTACTAATTATCCTGCTTTTTAACTTCAGGATATGCTGCTGACTGTGTATTTTTGTAATGTCGCCATAGTATTACAGAAATATTGTCAGGAAGAGGTGTTATCTTGCCATTGTGACATTAAATTGTATCAGACCAATTTAGCAATCTTTTATAACACTTATTTTAATACCTCTGCCTTTTATAGGCAGCATTTATAAAAATGCTGTGCAGAAAAAGCAATAGATTAAGTAGGTTTTTTAACCTTATTGTGTAAACCTCTAAATGCTTTGACATTACATATGGTTTTTCATGGTGTAGAAGATCAATATTAGTCTTTCTTCGTGCCCACAATGCAAGATGTATTACTCAAGGTACATGACATACTACCTCACCAAAGCACCCGCTGAGATTTGTAGGTGGTGTTGGGTTACAACTGCTTTTTTCCTGGAGGCTAAAATTGCCTAAATCTTGGCTCTCACTGTTCTGTTTTTTTCCCCTCATTATATATTTAAGAGAGTCAAATCATTCATCATTCTCAATTACTGGGATATAATTCACTGCATGCAATGTGAGCTACAGACCAGATGCCTGGAAATTCCTGCACTGACCAATAATCTTAGGTCCCAGTACACATTCTGTTTTTAATACAACAGTAACATGTTTGTTTCCTATTGAATTATTTGCACAAGATGCATCCCTGATCAAAGCTTCATCAGGCAGGTGGTTATCAGAATGGGACACAATCAGGGAGACTCAGAGCAATATAAACATTCAGAGCTCTGTTCCTTTTAACAGCCCATAAAATGCCAATAACATTTAAAAGGAATAACTTGATTTTGTTAAAGGGCAGGATCTGTCATGGGAACTTGAGGCTGCAAGGTGTTTAAATGAATGTCTCATAGTGGACTGGAAGTCCTGCCCTCTACTATTACGGGTTCTAGGATAAAAGGTGCTTTCATTTTACAAGTTTCAGTTTGTCTGTGTTCTCCTCTGCTGTTGTTGCATAAAATAATACATGCTTTGTGGTTTCATGCAGTAAATTCATTAGAGCTAAGAGACAGACATCACACAAAATTCAAAGCAATCTGTGTGAACAACCTGTTGTAGTTTTGAATTTTTTGATTTACTATCCCTTCACATATTTTGTGCCAATTCTTGAATCGTGGGAACAAATACAAGGCACTAAAGGAGTTTAAGGGCTGGGGGTTTCTTCAGACAATGAAGTCTCAATATCTGGTGGATTGAAGATACTATGAAGTATCAATATCAAGAGGTCAATATTCACAGCATTTTTGTTTGTGAAATGTGAATCTGTAGCATCAACTCGGTTTGTGCCCAACAGAGCATTTAAATGGAATAGTTTTTGAAGAGCTAAGAGGGAAAGTGTTCTGTGGGTAAGGCCTCACCTTGAGTGCTGTGTTCAGTTTTGGACCCCAAATTTCTATAAATACATTGAGGTGCTGGAATGTGCCCAGAGAAGGGCAATGGTGCTGGGGAAAGGTCTGGAGCTCAAGTCTGAGGAGGAGCTGAAGGGGTTGGGGTTGTTTAGCCTGGAGAATCAGATGCTCAGGGAGAACCTTATTGCTCTCTGCAACTCCCAGACAGGAGGGTGGAGTGAGATGGGGGTTGGTCTCTTCTGCCATGTCTCAAGTGAAGGGATGAGAGGAAATGGCCTTAAGTTGCAGCAGGGAAGGTTCAGATTAGATTATATGAATTTTTTTCTCACTGAATGAGAAGTCAGACACTGAGATAAGTTGCCCAGGGTGGTGGTGGAGTCACTCTCTCTGGAAGTGTTCAAGAGGTGTCTGGATGTGGCACTTGAGGGTGTGGTTTAGGGATAATTATGGCAGTGCTGAGTTCATATGTGGATGAAATGATCTTGATCTCATCCAACCTAGATGATTCTGTGATAAGGTTGTGATGAGGTGGGAATCGATACTGCTCATTCAACTCAGCACACCAGTGACCTTGTTATCCCAGTTTTCTGGGAAAGTATTGTCAGAGATGTATTTTAAGGATTGATGGGAAGGTTTCAATAGGTGAAGCTTTTTGGGTAGCCTAAGGGATAGTGTAGGGGAAGGTGCAAATGGTCTTTTAATTTCAGAAAGCAGCATTAATGATTCAGTACCCATAATGATAACATATGAAAAGTGCTAGATAGGAGAGAAGAAATTTTAAGGGGTTTTGAAATTGAAGGCAAGTAAAAGATAATTGACATGGTAGGGAAACCGAGGAACCAGGTGTTAAGTAAAAGATGATATGATCAAAGTGATGACAAGATAATGATCTCTCTAGAAATGCCCTGAATAGATGTAAGTGGGCCAGGATTGCATTTGTTAGGGCAGGTGAGAGTGCTGCTGTGGTCGAGTTAAAAGCTGCTGACCACATTAGTGAGAAACAGAATCGAGAGTTATTAAATATGCTCACACAGTTCTGTGGTTGTGTTTTAATCTGTGTTGCTGGTATTTGCAAAGCTAGAACTCAGCTTAACTAATTGTTCCAGTCCTTTTCAATTACTGTTCTGTGTAATACTGAAATTGTCAATTTTGTTGTTGTTCATTGACACTCCTAGAAACAGAGAAGAAATTTATTTGGATCAGCCCCAGTGATTTTTTTTTCTTGGATTCTCACTTTTATAAGCTATCAGGGGAAATTAAATGCAAAGTTTAACATGACATGTATTTTTAATAAAAGCAAAGAAAACTTGAAAATGAAAAATTAGAATCTTACACTTCAGTGCAATTCACTGTCTAGAAGAAGATTTTTTATTAAGTCATGTGCCTTTTTTAATTTTTAAGACTGATGCATGAGTAAGATAGATAGAAAACCACAATTAGAATTATTCCTCTGTCTTATCTGGATCAGCATGCCCTGATTACTAAGTTAGTACTTTCTGGAGCATCACACCCTCTGAGTCTGTCTTGTTAATGGTTCTCAGTGGGGGTAAATATTATCTGGATCAAATAGCAGCAAATGAAGACTACTGCCATCAGCAGCAGGCAGTCATGTGAAGTTCATTTTATTTTTGTGCCAAAGAATAATTTCATTATAGATATGAATTGGAATGGCTTAAAGAGGAGAGAGAGTGAAATCTCAAGCTAGCCTAAATATATATTAAAAAAAAAAGAAATTCAAAAAGTAACTGAAAAAAAAGAAAATTATGGGGTAATTCTACTAGCAGGTTTCTTTGTGCTTTGTTGTGTTTTTAAATCTACAATTGGTGATGATGGAGGGGCCTCTCTAGAAGTTCACATAGAACAGGAGCTGGATTCAGGTGTTTTGTCTTGCCCTGTAGAGAAATTTGCCTTTTTATGTAAAATACAAAGGAAATACATATGTTTTTAAAAGAAGGTCCCATGGCCAAGTTCATGAACATGAAGGAGCCTGATGTAGTTAGTTTCCATATATGAGGAGAATTTGATTAAACAGAAATGGAAGAACTTGTGTTACTTTTGAACATGACAGTATGTCATGTGACATTTTGGCTCAATGTCTAGTTTCCAGTTGTCCCATAAAGATGATGATTTGCAGACAGCCCTTGTTCCCTCTGGCCTGTGGGTGTGGTGCTTTGAGTTTATTTAGTTTAAGTGCAGAATGTATGGAACAGCACAGCTTTTCCCTGTCCTCCTGCTGCAGACTCTGCACGTTTTTCTGTCTCAGGTACTCTAGAAGTTTAAATATTTCCAGGTATCCACAGGAAATTTGATGATGTAAATGCTATCAGGACTGAATAGTGATGACTTAGGAAAAATGAAGTCATATCCAATTCATGTAGTGAAGCAAGACATCAAAAAAACTCAAATCCTCAGTTTTCAGTTGTTAAGTCAATTTCTTTCCCAAAAGCCATTCTGTCTTTTCTCCCCCTTTAGTGGAAGATCATGTGGTTTATAAAAAACAGAAATTCTTTTATAGGATTTTCTTGTGTTCAAAAAGAAATCAAACCCTTGAGACTGCAGTGGGCTTCACTGGGAGATGTGTAAGAGTAAAGATTAATCAAATTGAAGAAGGACTTCAGGTTTTCTTTGGGAAAGCTGTGATGAGGTCACCTATGGGTTGTTTTTTCTAAATAGTATATAATGAAAATCAAACTGATTTATGTTAATATCTGTAATACAGAAATTAACTTTGAATATTACCCTGATCTAATGTTGCATCTGAGATCAGATGCAAAAAATAAGTATTAAAGCAATGTAAATTCAATTTCCAGATCTTTGTTAGTCTTCAGTTATCAGGGGTTCCTGATTATTCTTAAATACCAATGGAAGTGCTTAAAGTCACTTGCCTAAAGTAATTTCATATCACATATAAAATACTTCTGCATGATTATTTCAAAGGTTTGACAGCATGCATTAAGTATACTTGTAAAAATAATTTCCTTTATAAGAGACTAGTATAGGTTTTCCACTTAAACCAAAATGAGAAATTATACAATTATATTTCCAATGAATAATAAGAGTTTAACATTGAATTATGTGCATTTCAATGTTACTTGTATTTGTTTTAAGACTTATGAGGAAATTTATTATGATGACTATAATAATGAATAACCACTTTATATAAACACACATAAAATTATTTTAAGTGTTGTAATTAAACATTTAAAGGTACACTTTCTGCTCAATCTTTTACATATCACATGGATAGAGTAATTAATGAATAAGGAAGTTGATAATTGAATTATATGATCCTTATCTGAAGCTTTATAAGTTGTAGCCTTAGGTACTAGATATCCCAATCATTCTCTTCCTAAAGCAATAATGTTTATACCATTGTGTTGTGAGCCAGCCTTATTATGAATTTTCTGAAATCTGGAAACCCTGAGGTCCTTGAAATTGTTCAGCTACTCAGCTCCTTCTATTGAGGGAGGTATCTCCTACTGCACCAGTGATTAGATTAAACTTTTCATCTTCTGTAACAAGTAAAGAGATATTGTGGATATGGAAGAAGTAGATATGGAATGGATTTTCTTCAGGAAACTGTCAAGGAAAGCTGGAGGAGGCAACAGCTACATTGCAAAAGAGGATCATGGTCTTGGAAAATCGGAGAAATATGTATTGATGCCAAAGTGTAGTGAATATGAAACAGATTGTGATTCAAAAGTTAAGATGGGGGATGCAGAAAGCAATATCTTGATCTGTTGACAAATAAGATCTGTAGAAGGCTTGAAGTACTTCTACTCCGCTTGATTTTAACCATGTTTCATGAGACTCCTATGTAACTTCTGAGCTCTGCAATTCAAAGTGCAATCTGGTTTAGGGAATCCAGAGAACAATATTACATGAAATATCTTCCACAGTGTTTTTTATAATCCATGACTGTATATCAAATGTCCTTAGAAAAACAGGGTCATGAATCCAGATCTTGCTATTCTGAGGCAGTGCCCTGTTCAGGAGACATAATCATAATATTTGTTCTTTGTATTATCTAGCCATGGTCCAGACTGGGTTACACTTTCTTTAAATGAACATGCTTAGTTTCTCTTTGAGATTTTAAGTGTAATTTTGAAAGGATTTTCTCTCCTCCCCCCTCAAGGGTCTAGTGGAACCTTTTAGATACAAAATATGATGTCACCAGGAAAGAGAGCATACAGTGTAGACTCTGCTTTCATCAGTGTGCTGATGACCTGGGGCTCTGGGATTTATTTTCATTAAACTTTATCAGTAGAAAGTCTCCTTTGTCTCTGCCTCCACAGAGTGTCTGTGAAATTGGATTTGGATGACAATGAGCTGGTAAATGCTCAGCCTAGGAAAGGCAGGCATTGCTTGTTTGGGAACTTGAGATCCATCCTTATCTGTAAGGATCTTCATGAAAGATTCAGTTTGTTCTCTGATTAGAGATCCAGTAGACTTGGTGGACAAGAATGGAGTTTTGACATGCTTTTGGTAGTTATCCAAAGCTTTTACACTGGAATTTGTACACAATACAAGTTTGTGGAGCTGCTCTTGGTTACTGTAGGGACCTCACCTGTTGTTCTCCCTGAGGCCAGAGGCATCACTCAGTTACTGCTGCACAGGCAGAGTGCAACCATGTGGCTGTCACACAGGTTAAGGTGGTGTTTGACACTGAGTCTTCCTGCAGCCTCTGGGCTTTTCAGGTGTTTTTGAGTTGTTTTTCTTTTTTTTTTTTTTTTTTTTTTTTTTTTTTTTTGTAGAAATATAGGATCTGCAGTGGATCCTTAAGTCTTACATGATTTTGGTCCTGTTATCTACACACATCTTTTTGTAGCCTGTTGTTCCTCCTGGCTCTACTTTAAATGTCTTTGTTGTGACAAGGGAATATTCTCAGTGGAAGAATGATGATCTTTTAAGACACAAATCATAATCTGTCTCTCCTCTTTTTAAGACAAGGCTGCTCTTTCCCATTCACTTGTCTATATAAGGCTGCTTTTTCTTTAATCTTTTGTGTGTATTTCCCTCAGGAAAACAGTTTGTAGTAGACCTGAATGTTGTAGATTTTTTGTTTTGTTTTCTAAACAGTCTTTGTCTCATATTTTACTCCAACAATTTTTTAATAAAGTTTTAAGTTACATTTTACTTTGCTCTGTCAGCAGAATAGCTGGGAGGCATTCAGATTTACATCCTGTGGTTCTAAGCTCACAGAAAGTAAAAAGCATCCAAAACTGTACTGGTAATCTGTGCTATGATTTTTAGTGTTGTTCTGAACTGACATGAAATCAACATTTCCTAACTGGACATCACAACCTTTTTTTTTTTCTCTAGAACTAATTCTATTTCAATGAGCAGAATATCTCCAAATATACACTTCAGTTGCAGTAGCACCAAACCCAAATCTGCTCACATTGTAAAATGAGATGAGTAATTTGTCCTTAACTAAGTCAGCCATGAGAACAAATTACTGGGTCATATTTTATTTTTTTCTTCCATGTAGTGTCTAGGACTCTCCATAATCCACCTGTGCTGCAGGTGGCTGTTGCTCCTTTTAAGAACAGACTTTTCTTTAGACATTTTTCTTTACTTTTAAACTACAGATCCCAGCTCAAGATGAAGATATTATCAAGCACAGAAGATTAAGTTTCAGGCTTTACAGTGCATATAATTTAAACTTGCATGGACCTAACGAGTTCAATGCAAGTTTTTTACTGCACTGAGGGTGTGCTCTGCAGCATGGAAAGGAGTTACTGTGAGGATAACAGTTTGCATTCCCAGTTCCTGCAAACCTGAGGTTGAATCATGCACATCTGGAGCAAATAGGAAGCAAGAAAATAATAGATGACTTATTTTAGCAGCTGCCACCCAATTCCTACCTGCTTTTTATAATATTTAGATATTTGAAGAAATATTGGAAGTATATTACAATATTACAATATATATTACAATATATTACAAGTATACTGTGTTTTATTGCAAGGTTGTAGAATCTTCAGCTACTGGAATTTATCAGAAAAAAAAGGAGATCTGTTTTGTTCTAATCCATGTATTTTGGAAGGGATAGGCATGCTCAGGAATGTATACAAAATAGAGATTGATCTGTGGACAAATAATTGTCTTATTTACTACAATGAAAGAGACAGCTTTAAGATAGACAGAAATAAGGGCAAGAAGATGTGTGAGTGAGCTATCATCCTGTAATTTAATTTAGTATAGTCAAATATTAACTGTTGAATGAAAACTGACACAGCATAGATTTATCAGGTGAGGCTGCAAAGTACATTGCAGATTGTCTTTGAAGCTAATAGAATTTTCTTCATGTATACCTTTGTATTAAAATATTTAATTTTAAATTAAATATTTATTTCTTCTTGCTGTTTCTCATGTGGTTTGCAAGATATCAACAATTTAGAATTAGTCAACAATTAGTTTTATCAAATAAATATTTACAAAATATTTACTTTTTAAAATTACTAAACTTTATTTTCAAATAAACATGAAGGATTTGAATGTTTATTTTAATACTTAGTTTTGTAATTATTTTGTAAACATTTAACAATACTATTTGATAAAAATACATGGTAGCACCTAATTTCAGTACAACACATCACTATTTGTGCTGCTACTTTGTGATCTGGCATTCTGTGAGGAAATAAGTTTGCACTTGTGTTTCTGTTCATTACAATTAATTTCTTTCCTGTTTCATTCCTAGAATTTTCAGTTTTGATTGCAATTAGCTCAAGGCCAGCCCTGTAGTACTTTGGCTTCTGACTAAATCAGGAATCACAAATAATGTACCAACCTCTGCATGATCCTAATTTTCTGAAGTTAGGCATCAAAACTCCTCATGCAGCTAATCTGAGAGATGAGTCTTTGCCCCATGCCCAGATGAGTGGGGGGTGAGGTTTAGCTGTGATTAGAGATAGCCAAAGGAAGTGCTGTGCAGAGTTTAATCCTATTACTGCCACACCTGTTTACCAGATAATTTTATAAGAGTTAGAAAGTGCAAGCTGCAGTAAAAGTTTTTTTTTTTAAATATTATACAAATAATTTGTTTAATAAACAGGAGCACTATAGTCTAAAATAATTCCTCTCTTGGCATAGGAATCATTAATTGCAGAAGCCTTTGTGATTTTATACAAATACCAGGAATAGCTTAAAATTAGTCCTTAAAATATCTGATCTGAAAAGTTTCTTTTGTCATTAAAATGTCTTCCATTTAAACCATGCCTTTGAGAAATGCCTCTACAAGGTTTTCTAGCTTAATGAAATAGCTGAGAAAATATCTGGCTGTTTACTTTGGAAGCTGGAATGTACATTTTTATTTAATCTCTTTGCAACTAGGAAAGAAGTTACCCAGACAAGAAAAGTTTCTGGAATATTTGCAAGCACAGGACCTACTGATACAGAGTGTGCTGAAAGGGAAGTTTCTGTCAGTTTTCACAGCCTGATTTTAAACAAAATCTTACATTTATTGTTTTCCCTTCAGTTGAGGGACTTTTTGGTGAGGCAGTGAAGCAAAGAGCCTAATATTATACATTTATCTGTGAAAATGAAATTTAACACACACATTTGCCTAATACATAACATGGCATAAAAAGAGGAAAAAAATGCAGACAGATGTTTTTCTTCTCTGTTATGTGTAGCCATGCACATGCTTAGTGGTAGTGAGGCTTGCTGATTTAAATTGTTTATTCTGTGTATATTATTCTGGGGACTGATCAGTGGCACTCACAATCAAGCAAAGAGGAAATTTTGAGTAGAGTAAGAATTCTAGAATAAGAATTCACTGTCTCTACAATTATTCTACTGTAAGAAAAAGAGGTTTTTCTGTTCAGAAAGAGTTTGTTCTGAACAGTCCTCAGGCATAATGTATGTTACATTTACTTTTTCAGCTACAGTGTACTTTGATGCTTTCATGATTCAGTTCTGGTAACTCTGCCAACCTGTTGTTATTTTACCAACAGTGATGCTTGATTCTGAGATATTCGCCTCTTTTCTAGGATTTATACCTATATTGGGAACTCTTTCAGGCAGGACTTGGTTTTTACTTCTGTGTCTGTAAGACAATTGGTGCTGAGGACATTAAATTGGGCTGTTTAAGTGGTACTTAAAGATGCTGCCATTACAATGCTGTGCCTCACTAGGGATGTTTTAGTTTGTGGACATTTGATATTCAGAGTTGCACTTCGACTGGTGTTTCCATTATTTTCACTCATAAAAGCTTGGGTTGCTAATCAGGCAGGCATAATTTTGTAATAATTGCCCTTAAAATGAGGTCTGCTTGATTTTTTTTTTTTTAATTGAAATTTTGTTCTTTATTATGAAATGTGAATGCCTTTTTCTATTTTAGTTGAAAAGAAGATGGGACAACCTACTTGAAATAAGTCATCTGTCCTTGCAGAGATGTTTGACAGCTGTATATAACCAGATACAGATTTGTGCAGTGAGTGCAACAATCAGATGTTCTGCAGGAGTGGTGGAAGAAGGGGCTATTACAGCCTTTCTTTTTAGCACTGCTCACATGCAGCAGTGTCATTGGCAGGCATAACATTTTTGTAATTCATGAACTCAATGTCTTGAGAGTGTGAGTAAGCCCTTGGACACAGAAGTCATTTGTTTTCCTTGTCTTAAATTTACCCAGTGATTTGACCAGTGAGCTGATGACCAACTAAGGCAGTAAAAGGTTTGGGATTTTTGTGTGATCATTGTGGGTATTTCAAAGGAAAACATGTGGCTCACCATCTCCTGCTAGCTCATTCAAGTGAGGAATGCTTCTGCATGTGATTCTTAGTAACTGAGGATAAGACAATGCTGCTTTGTTCAGGGTGGGAATGCACACCCCGTGTAAATGTGTAAAACAAACCATGCTGATTGTTTAGCAAGACTTAAAGATGCAGAAATTGTTATATGACTCCAAAAATACATCACAGGCATTCACCCACATAGTCTTTTGTCACCTTTGTTCACAATTATCAAATATACATAAAACTGTTTCTTGCTTTCAAATACTTCAATTTGCTTTGTAAAGAAATGTAATAGCTGCTGTCCTGCTGGTGGGTGGAAGTGCATCCTGTAGCTTCTTCTGCTCCTGAGGATGGATTTCCTTGAAAGTAGCTTATTAGATGTTAGAAAACTGTCAGGTGCATACCTGACATATATGTGTGTGTATATATATGTGTGTGTGTGTGTATGTGTATATATATATGTATGTATATATATATAATGTCTGCCATTTATGATGTTCTAGTATCATAAAGTAAATCCTGTGCATAGCTGTGTTTAATTCTTCTGATGGTTTTATTTCAGTCATTGTTCATGAATTCATCAAGACTAACATTTTCCTCAGAGCTGGTTGCTGTAGCACTATTTATATAGTCCTGTAGTGTAATTTTAGCTCTCTAAATAACTTTCCCTCAGGAAGTATGATCAAAGTGCTTTGTGCCTTTAGTTATTGTCAGTAACCAGGACAGTTGCTACCGGAGTCTTTGGTAAGGGATGATTTATGATGTTTTGCTGGAGGCCACACAGGATATCTTTGTCTCTTGAGACATGGGGAACTCCCTCATTGCTTAAGACAATTTCTGAGTCTCATACTTTATTAGCATCTGCACGTTTTCACTCTCTATCAGTATCTGGAGTTAAGTAACGTGACAAAAGCTCTTTGTGTTTTTCTATTTTCCCCTAATTGTTTGTTCTAATAAACTAACTTTTGGTGTGAAAAAAATGAACGAGAAGATTCAGAAGTTAATGAGTCTAAAGAAACATCTGTTAGAAGGACTTTGATTACCATACATTTCCAGGGAAATCAGAACATAAGGCAGGACAGCTGATGGAGAGCCTGTTTGGCTTAAGCAAATGAATAATGTGGCCCAGGACAGAGGATCAGCTTTTCAGTCAGATCCTAATAAGCAATGCATTGTTTTTGGCAGTTAACCCCAGATGCTAAGCTGGTGTCAACTGCATTGTTCTGTCCTTTTTCTCATGCCAATGTAATATGTTCATCCTGGCAGGATCCACTTTTCCTGTTATTTTTGAAAGGCACCATACCCAGTACATTTTATCCAATGGGCTTAAAAAATACCTGTCCCTTGTCTAGAATCTAAAATGATTTCCAGGCTGAAATTAAATCTCTTAAATCAACTTTATGCCATGCTGTAAAATAAATGAGAGGGTGGTGTCTTCTGTATTTAAAAAAAGACATCTCAGGTTTTTTTGCATAATGTATCTTTTTATTTCTCCCTCTCTCCCTTTATGAAACTATTAAAAACTTAAAACTGCGTTTTCTACAAGGGTTTATAGACATACAAAATTAGCTTTTATACAACAGGCACTCAGGTGAAAAAAATAAATGCAACAATACTTCTCATGCAGTGAAACTTAAAGCACATTTATTAATCACTCAGGCCCAGATTTACTGTTCTGCAGCCAGAACTTGAATTTTGACTTGACAAACAACATGTAATGCAATGAAGATAGGTAATTATAACAAAGAGACAAGAGTCACTCCTGGAGTTCTCATTGATGCTCATCTTCCATTACAGCACTGATTGACTTAAACAACTCTTTATTAACACAGAGATGCTGAGTTTATGAAAATTGGTCAAATACTTTTTAAATCACGGACTAGACATGACAGGAGACATTTGATAGATCCAATGCAAACCAGTTTAAAACCTGAGCACTCTGAAGGGAGGTTGTGGTGTGGTTTTAAATCAGTCTGGTCCTGGGGAGGTGGGAAGGAATAGTGTCTATAAAATAATTTTTCTCTGGAATTTGGAATAAGGGGAAACTTAAAGCAATACCTTGGAAAGTTCATGGGGTGTTTTTAAAAACATAAAGTATGTGTATGTGAATTGGATTTATATCTTTTGACTGTAGCTGGTTCTATAAGGTGGAAAGTTGATGGGAGATGGAGAAAAATGTGCCAAAGGAGGGGATTCTAGAAAAATCTGTGTATGGCACCCCAGTGTTATCTGTAACAATGCCTGTGGTTTGGAAAGCAGCAGAATACAGATATTTTTCTGTATGAACTGAAAGCTGTGGTGTGTTCCAGTATTCCTCACTGCCTGATGTCTCCCCCAGCTCTCATGGCTGTCCTGATCTACTCCAGCCTCATATTCCAGCCTTGAACAGCTCCCCCCTATCTCACTCCTGGGCATGAATATTCTTTTAGTGCTAAACATGTGATGTGTTTCTTTCGTTGTCATTGGACAGAGTAAAATTGTTCCCATTTCTTCTGAAGTTGGTTTAGCATAACCTGGCTCAGTGCTTATAATTTCTTTATGATCAGCCTGGTCAATTTTGCTTCATTTTCAGAATTGAATTTATTCCTTAATATTAGAGGCATTAAACTCAGTTTCCAGGGCTGTGCAGAGCAATTAAAATGGGAGTTTTCAGGACAATTATTTCTTGATATTTTTCTGCTCTGCTGAATAATAGACTCTCATGATATCACCCAGTGGTGGTGTTAGCAGTCTACATGTTCATTTTCACTTACTTATAATTATTAAATCTTAAAGTAATTTTAAAGATGAATCTCAAAACTAGTGTATACTCATGCTGAAAAAATGGTTGGTTATTAAAATAATATTTTTTTTATTAGATCCAGTTCTATCATCCACAGTTTTAAAAATTGCTATTACTTTTTTAATTCCTGAATTTCTGTTTTCCCTCCTTTTTTTCAAAGGATTACTTAATGGGAATAGTGACCATGTAAGCAATTTACTCCCTCTTACAATTAATTTTGAGGATATATTTTAATGAGTTTAAAGAAATGTTGATATCCATCATGAGGTAGCAGAAACAGACCATTATTTTCTTTTAAGAGCAGAGTTATTTTTGAAACTGAATCTGTCCAAATTTCAAATTTTGATGAAATACTTTTTAAATTCAATCTCACTAGTTGCAAGATTTCTGTAGTTGCATTTTCCTTTCTGTAGTAGTTATTCATTTGGGAATCTGGTTATTGGCTTATAACAGAGTCCAAATTCAATATTATATTTAAAATCCAATATTGATGAATACTTTTTTAGCTCTATCAACACAATAAATACATTTGGATAATGGCTACTATCACACTTTATTATAAAATAACATCTACCTTATGTTTTCTATGTTTTCAAGAAATTATATAAACATAGTGTGTCAGTATGTGGAACTTTGAATGATTTTACCTGAGTACCTTCTTAGTAACTGAGAAAATTGCTGATACAGGGATAGTTGATTGTGTTTTGAATCCCAAGTTGTCCTTTAAAGGCAAAAATAAAGATCTTGGGAAGGCGAAGGGAAATGAATCAATATTTCTACTCCTGGAAAAGCAGAGAGACAACACCAGATTTCTTTTTTACCAGCCCAGAACCTTCAGGGAGACTTCTGGGTCCAAAAAATAGCAGCTGAGCAGTAATGGTAATTACTACTTCTGTTTTGGTTTGGAGTAAAATTAGTTCTGCAGTTATAGGAAAAAACATTTCTTTTAATGGATGTTAGTAATTTACAGTCTGTTGTCTGTGTGGGAGGGGTTTGTTTGGCTGCACTTTCTTTATCCTGATACCACCTTTTTTGGTAGTAAATTGGAATTCTCTTATAAATACACATTATTCCATTGAGGTTAGTAGTTCAGGCATTTGTACCTAAAGAGATTTTCATCCTTTTTACTGTCACTTTATAGCAATGTTCAGTATATCTGGTAATGGTATTTTCTGAAGGCAGACTGAGAATTATAATAGGAGCTGCATTATATAGCTAAATGCTTCTTTTTTTTTTTCTTTTTTTCCTTTATTTTTTTTTTTAATGCCTGAATGCCTCATTCAGATTATCTTTTACTCTTCATCAAAAATTAAAAATTATAATATAAACTCTCTGGACCATAAACCCCTCTTTTCTTTCCTCTGTTTGCACAACAGCTAATGCAGAGAAGTCCTGGCTCATGGCTTTTAGGCAATAAACTGTGTATAAAAATAATAATACAATTAAATTCAACTTCACAGCAAATGGATGATGTGCAGTCAACATCCATGAGGAGGGACTTTGTTAACAGACATGTTAGGTGAAATGGAAATTACTTTCATTTTATTAGAACTGTGTTTCTCTTGCCTTCACACTTTGCTTCCCATTTTGCTACTGCTGTTGAGGCAAAGCTAATGAAAAAGAACAAATGATAATATACAGTGGAGATCAGCAGAAATTGTAATCATTAGGCTTTACCAAAATAAAAAGTACTGACCTATTATTGGAGCCTTAGTATTCCTTTTTCTGATGCCTGCCTTTTTGTTAGTACTCCAGTTTCTGAAAAGTAGGAGGATGCTGCTCCTACTTATACAAATATTCACTTTTTTAATGCTACTTTTACAATTTTTTTTCCTTTAATTTGCAAATATGTGGGTGAGGAACACCTCTGTGTGTTGTTAGTTGTCCTTTACTGCACCAAATTCTTTTGAATTACTACATTTTACACAAATTACTCCAGAGTCTGTGTAAATAAATACTGATTGTTCCACAAAATTGATGGTACAAGGGAACACCATCCCTGTTACTGTTGTTAAAGTTCTTCACACAACACCATAATGTGAATATCATTCCAGTATTTCTCCCTTTTCAACTTGTTCCTCAACAACTTGGGGGCATCTGCAGATGACAGAGTTCACACCCATTCCCAAAATTAAGGCAGATGTAAATCAGTCTTTTTGTTAGAGTTAGGGTTTGAACCAGTCCTCTGCTTTTGGGTAACGTGTCCTAAAATAAGGAGGCCTTCAATTTGATTGCATCTCTTTTGCCTGCTAATGCTTGATGTAGCACTGTCCCTTGATAAGCCCATGTGCATTGGGCTTAGTTCAGTGTCTAAAAGCAATGTTGGATATCAGAAGACTCTTATTTCTCAGTTGCATATAAAAACTGTCATTTTTTCATCCCTGCAAGCAGTGAATTCTGACATATAAGCCTTTATTTGTTGTTTTGCTGTAGCAGTCCCAGTCCTGCTAGAAACACGTAGGATGCTGAGGGATCATCCACTGAGACCTCTCCCCATTAGGAATTTGCTGGTGGTAATACACAGGATGGAAAAACTCTGATTCTGAACCACTGGCTCAGAGATAATCAGCAAGCAGATCAAAAACTTGCAGAATAAATTGGAGAAGAGCAGCACTATGCTGAGCTGTTATCAAAAGCCATGGACCCTGAGTAAATGTTTCACAGGATAATGTCAGAGGCAAGGATTGTGTCACGTTTAAGAACATGTCCCAGTTGGCTTCTCTGGACTGTGAGTGCTGGATTTTAAATGCTTGTAGTTTTTTAAAGCATTCGCTATAAAAATTGGTGAGGAGATTTTTGCTCATCCCATGATATTATGTTTGCCTATTATTGAACATATGCAGGGAAAGTAGGACTAGCTTGTCTTCCCTATTTCCACAGGAATTCTTCTGTGCTTGTGCTAGTTGTAGGTTAATATCTGTGGCAGTACATTAATACCTGAGATCCTTTTCTTCAGCTAAATTGCTTTTTAGCCCCTTTTTTGGCTTTACACTTGGTGCTGCTGTAATACAGAGACATCTACCTGTACATTTAGTCTTAACTTACCTTAGCATTTCATTAAAATCCATATAGGTTTTGCCCCACACCTAGGAAGAAACCAGATTAAATTTCCTAAAATCTTATTTTCTTTGGAGAGTTAGTGCTGTGTGTGTATATTTCTATTCATTGAAGAATATTTACTGCTGTGGTATGGCCTACATATGGATCCTGAAAAAAATCTTGCCATTCTAGAAATCCTGTGTATATTTTCAGTGTTTTTATTTTGTATTTGAGCATTATCCATGAAGAAGAAAATATTGGTTTTTTTATAATTTATATTTATTTTCTCACAGTAGTTGCAGGAAAAGAATTGGAAATTTTAGCTCTTCTAGTTTTGCTTATTCTTATCCCTAATCCATTCTAATGAAGGTGACTAAATCTCCTATGTTTTTGTTCTGAGTACACCACCAGCATGGTCCAAGAGGCAGCTCCCAACTGGGATCAAACACAGGATGCTCTTCTTGTTGTCTCTACCCCAAAATTGAGGGAATATTTGCTGAACCAATCCAAGGAGTGTGCCACCACTGAGTGCACAGCTTGTACCATCCATAAAAGCCTGAAGCTGTGTCAGGGAATGCTTAGGTTGGATATTAGGAAAAGCTCCTTCACCCAGAGTGTGGCTGAGCACTGGAACACCTCCCCAGGGAAGTGGCCACAGCCCCAGGGCTGCCAGAGTTCAAGGACAGTTTGGAAAACAGGCACGTGGTGGATTCTTGGGGCTGTCCTGTGCAGGGTCAGGAGTCAGACTCAATGATCTTTGGTGGTCTCTTCCAACTTGGGATATTCTGTGATTTCACCCCTGCTGCCTCTGCATCGTGGCTGTGAGACACTGTCAGGAGGTGGAGGTGTGAAGAGGAAGAGATGTTCCTACACCATTTCTGAAGGAAAGAGCAAAACCATCCCAAATCTGCCCCTTCTGAGGGAGAAGAGACAGGGAGGAGACATCATGGCAGAAACCCAAGTTCCTCTGGTATCTGCATGGAAGGGAGGGCAGGAGGGACAGAGGGAAGTTCCCTGTGGCTGCAGAGCTGTACTTGGGTTCCTTCCTGCAGTCTGCTCCATCAGTCTGTTAGCTGAGATCTTGCTATCCATAGATTCTGTTAAAATATTAAATATGTTTTAAATCAGCTGTTATAGTACTGGGCAGCTGAGAAATAACCTTGTAAACATTTTCCATTCATTTTTTATTTGTTATTGCTTTTGTTTTGCAGAAACATTCTCGTGGTTATAATATTTCTTGTTGTGTTGGGGTTTCTTTATTAATTTTTCTATAATTTCTCTTCTTCATAGCATTCCCCAATGATTGTATTCACAGTAGTGTGTTGTAATAAAAATGTGCAATACTGCACAGTATCAGATCAGTATGTGCAGTTTTCATTGATAATAATAATAATAACAATGAATTAATAATTCTTCTATTTCTCTAGCTTTCCAAATTAAAATTTGAAATATTTTAAAATATTTCTAGTGTGGTCTTTGGATAGATTGTAAGTATTTCTTTAATGTAGCTTGAAATACTTCCATAATGTATAGGCAGAAATGTTTTCTAGTTTAATATTAAAATGGAGATGAAAATAAGCCTCACAGAACTATACAACAGAACTGAATTAAATCCCCAAAGTGAGAACGTTCAGACAGAAGGGTGAAATGTCAGACCTGGTGTAACCCACTTCATTATGCCTCGTTTTCACAGTGTTCACACAACAGTGGATGATCTTAAACATGGTAATTGAATAATTATGACTCAGGATGTTCTGCCTTAGGGCACAGTTTCTGCTTTTCCTGATGTGGCAAATAATGTACCATGTCATTTTGCATTAGGAAACAGCAGCCAAGCTCTGTGCACTGGTACCATTGTCTGCAGCACCAAGCTAAAGCACAGCCCTCCAAAACCACCTCTGTGGAAATCCAGATATTTAAGGAGGCTTTCACATATCCTAAATCTGGCTGATATCTGCAAAGTTTTGCACCATATAGCCTTGGGGTTTTCTAGCAGAAATAGCAATATGCCCACAAGTAATGCCCGGTTGTTTGAGGAGTTTGTGTCGACTTTGTGTGCAGGTTGGTTTGTTAAAGTGGCTAAAAATTGGACCTTTTATTAGAAATTGTATGAAACTGTTAAAAAAGCATGTTGTATTGAGCCACATGAGTGAGTGTATATATATAGTATTATCATTGATGACATTTCTCTTAAATAAATTTTCTTTGAGAAATGTAGCTGAAATGGATGGCCCACATAGGGTGGTAGATAGAGGTTTACCCTTTGAAGGTAAATATAATTTATGTCCAGGTGAGGTGGTGTTAGAAGTCCTTTTTGCATTTAGTAAACTGCAGGTCCAGCCTCTGTTTTTACTTCATGACACATCACAGCTTGACTCTTCTGCACTGCTGGTGAGTTTGCCAGTGGCAGCTGAGGTGATGTGAAATGAGTTTGCTTCTGGACAAGGAGTGCCCCAGGAGAGGAAAAATAAAAGAGCTGCTTTGTGCAGCTGAGTCACAACTACCAATCTGCATGTTGTATGTTGAAGGGCCAAAATATTGTCTGGAAATACAAGATTAGCAAAAAAATCCCAGAGTAAATTCAGTAAACTGTGTGTCATCTCTAATCATGGCTGTGTTTTACTTCACACAATTCAGTTTTATTTTCTGCATAAAAATTCATGTAATTTTTTGATGTACAGTAGGATCAAAAACATTTCTGAATGACTTCAAGCTATGTATAGAATTAGGAAAATCCTTAAAATTATGGCAATGATCCCTGCACTAAATGTTTCTCATTATTTGTTGCTAAAGCTAAGTAGCATATTTTTCAAAAATATTACTTTATCTAAATGTCAGCTTTGTATGAAAAATTAGATATTTCAGGGAAGCTTTCCAATGAGTGAGTCAAAAATGGAATTATTCTGCTTTGGGCCAGGTGAACATTGATCTCTGAAATGTTAAGAAGGTGCTGCAATTCCAGGTAACTCTCTGTTGTGTATTTTGACACTTTTTTTCAGAAGAGGAAACTGGCTTACAGGTCTCTTGGCTTGTCCAGCAGTCTGTAGCCAGCATGATTCTTCAGTTCACTTTCCAGCTGTATTAGAAAGTCCTCTTCACTCAGCTGTGAAAGCCTAATATGCACTGGAATTAAATAGAATACATGAAATTTGGGATACCTATATGTATGTAAATTATTTGCATTCATGCTGTGTAAGCCTTACTTTAACTTGCTAAAAAAAGTCATGTTTTATATGTTCAAACTAGCTCAGTATCTGAAACAACCCACTGTACATTGTGGGAAAGAAAATGCCAATATCCTGCCATCCTTTCCTGCTTGTAGTTGCAGTAAATGCTGGTCTAATTATTACATGGCCTGGTGTGGCTGCTTAAATAACTGTATTCAATATACATTTCACATTAGATTGAATACTAGGCATTTTTAAATATTTTAGTTACTCCAAATCAAGCTGTTTATATATGCAATACAGGTAGTAGATGAAAATGTAAAGGAAGCATTTTTATTCTAGGAGATTTAACTGTGTTTTATCCACTCCTAAATACTGCAGAGTGTTCCTTTATGCAAATCCCTCTAACTAGTCAAGTATTTTTTTGTGTTAATGCTCAAGAGAGAGGGAATCAAACTGTAGAATAAAATCCACTTGCCTCCGTGTTGTCTATGCATGACTGAAGGCAAAAAATATTTTCAGACACAGAACTTTAAATGTATCAGAAAAACAAAGCAGAATTTCTCATTAAATGAGAACTTAACAAGGGGGGTTTTTCATTGGCAAGGTGTGGAATGCCATTCTGGTTTAGCATAACTTGGACCTTGTCAATCTGAGTGGTGTCAACTCCTGTTCTCAGTGTGGGTCCTGCCGTGTTTCCTGTTTTCTGAAAGCTGTGAAGGACCTGATTAGGGAAGGACCTGATCTCTGCTGTGTATGTAAGTGGTTTAGAATGCAGGGACTTAATAATAATAATTGAGACACTCAGCTGCAGTAAGCCTTGATTCATTGAATATAAATGAAGAAAAGAGGAGTAAGTAGCTCAAGCTGTGTTTCAGCATCTCTGAATTCCAATGATTTTTCTCTCTTTTCTCTGGACTAATTCAGGTACAAACCATTAATTTCTGAGCACTAAATCATATATCCTATGCTTTCTTAATCAAGCCAGAGTTTTTAAAATAAAAACATATTTTTAAAACCATGCTGGAGCATGTGTGAACTGATTGTCAAAAATAGTGTGTTTTCAAAAAGGGACCTTCCTATTTTCAGCATAGGAAGAGATATGACAGACAAGAAGACAATTTAGAGTGTATATTTTAGAAATTTTGACTCTGATACCAATTGATGTACTAGAGAAAAACATAAATAGTCCCAAATTGTTTTAATTGGTATATTCACAGTGTATTTAAAATGTTGGTGCAGCCTAGGGGAGGATTTTTGGATCTGACTGGTGCCAATTGCAGAGAAAATAATTTGGTAAACCAGTATTTTCATATATTGATTTTTACTGAAGTACCTTTTATTGCACTTGCGTTTAAAAAACCATGTTTAAGAATTGTTGACATCTTTTGCCTTTAAAGTTTCAGAAAATTAGGTCAAAATTTCCCTCCATCAAAAACTGAGAAACTCAGAAATGACTTTTGCCTGTAGGACAGGAATGAAAGCACGTTATTTTAAAGGCCAGTGAAATATAACTGCAAGCAAACTTTTACTGTTGAAATCATAAGACTCATTCATCAGAATTCAAATGCAAGGGAATCAAAATGCTGATAAATTAGAAAACAAGGCAAATATTCAAATCCTCTTTAAAAATTTAATCATTTTCTAGTAAGGCTGTATTCTTACAATCAATAATTTGTAGGTGCAAGGGTATCCCTGTACGAAACTTAATTTATTAATGCTGTTTGCCCACCTTTTTTGTTTGAGCACAGACAAAACAGTAAATGTCAAACAGCCACTTAGGAGTTCTTATACAGAGTGGATTTTTGTATTTGAATCATGGATGTTGGCAGCTGTAACTTCTTGCTAAAAATAGAAATTGTGAGAAAACAAAAATATTAGAACTTTTTCTAATTCCTCTGAGTATTCATAAAATGTTGAAGAAATTACCTGGGGAGCTAATATGATTCTTTGCATTTTTTAGCCAGGTAGAAGTTTGAAAAAATTAACATTTTTGATCACCAAAAATATCCAAATTATTTGTAGGGACCTGTTTGGAGCTACTTACCCAGGTAAAAGTAGCCCCTGTGTACTGACCCTCAAAAATGGCCATACAGGACATGAAGGACGAGATGTGGCTAAAGTAACCTGTGTCTGTGTATATTTTTAATTTGGTAACACAGTTTAATAATCCACTGAGGGGAACTGTTCAGTCTCCCTTTGCCTGTCATCAAGGTGTCTTTGCTGCTGGATTTTCATGCTGCCTTCTCCTAATACAAATGTTAGGGTTGCACATAAGAAAAATCACGGCTGATGCTGGTCTTTCAGACCTGTATCCTGGCACTGCCAAGCTGCCTGCCTCTACATAAACTGGATTTTCTACACTGGTATGAAGTGTGAGCATAAGGAATGGTTATACTGAGCAATCAGAGCAAGATTTGGAGCTTCTCCATGAGATGCTCCAATCCCCTCCTAACCTGGTGAGGAAAAACATCCTCCTCTTCTCCTTATGGCCTTAGCTGAGGGTTTGGGACCTATTAGCAGTGCACAAGATCCCCAGTGCCTAATCTGAATAGTTTGTCTTAAGCCTTGAGGACTGGTAGAGAAAGTTCTCCACAGGTGCAGGGAAACTGCAACTGGGGCATTGTCCAGAAATTTCTCCTGTAGTTCCTTCAATGGCTTCTGTAGTCCACCTCATTTATGTGTGGCAGAGAAGGATCAGAGAATCCTTTCAGATCATCACGTCCCAGCACTGCTCTTGGACTTCACACCTTTGTGGTCTTTCAGCTCAATTTCACTGACAGGAGCCTGATCTTTGCTTCACTGAAAGGAGCTGCCTCCTCTGCAATGTCCCAGGCTTCCCTGCTGTCATTTGGCATTTTGAACCTGTGCTAGAGCTAATATTGAGTGGGATCCTTACCCAGATGAAAATAGAGGAGGTTTGCTGGTCCTCAGTTAAATGGGAGAGAGGATATAAATGTTTCCCTGCAGAGGTGAATATCATCTTGAATTCGTATTTGTTGGTTAAAACACATCTATTTAAATGACAAAGTTCACGTAATCAAGAAATATCATTTTCTGTGTTAATAATCAACCAACCACCACAGCCCCAAGTAAGAAAATCAAAACTCATGTTGAAGGGTTTGAGCATTACATTTTAGAATACTTCCCTCCATTCCAAATAAGTAGGGAAAATTAATTAGCCAAATCATCATTGTCATGCTCTTTTTAAGGAGCTCCTGAGGGCAAGTCCTTGCTTTGCATGCACTGTGACAAATATAGGTCTGCTGAGGAAAATCACTGAGATGTGTGGCACCTTTAACTCATAGATAATATCTTTGTTTTCTTTTGTCTCACAGTTAAGGATGTTATTGGCTTTTTTTTTCTTGGTAAATAAATTTCAATTAATGAAATTCCATCTGTCTCACATATTTTGGTGGTGTAGATTTAAAAGCATTTAGCAGATGCCCATATAAAAAAAACTATTAACACATAGCAGGTTCCCTGACATTTTAAACCAATCCAGCTGGAAACAATAGCAGAAAATAAGTCCACATTGTTGAAAAATTTAGGGCTCTCTCTAATGCAGGTAAAAGATTCCTGTGCAGAAAGTGACATGCTGTTGCAGAATATAAAAATGTCTGATGTTTTCAGTTTTGTAAGAGGAACATAATGAATGTATTTTGTTGTATTCATTTACTCCTTATACAAACTGTATAAGACTGCATATAAAAAGGAGCCAATTAAGATTCCAGGTAAAAGATAATACTGTCTCTTAAGTTTTTGCTCCAGCTAATCACTCCTAATATCACGTGAGAGTTTCTAAAAAGTAGCAGTCAGAAATTCTGATAATTTATTTGTCCCTAGGCATTTTAATCCGATACAATTCTTTAAAAAAACCCTTTAAGACTGCCATAAAAATCCTATTAGTAGTTCACTACTTAAAATCCTACCAGCAAAGTCAAGCTTAGGGAGGAAGTAAAGAAATGGGAAAGATGACCTTGACTTGCCTAAAGCTTGCAGTATTTAATTTGGAAATGGGCCATATTAGAGGAAAGCAGGTAAAAGCAATATGCATGTAATTCCATTGTGCACAGAGACTGTGTGGAAATACACTTTTGGAATTCCCTGCTCATTCTGGTGAAGTAATCATTGCAATATATGCATTTTAAAATTTCTACCTTCATTTTCCTGTGTTAAAAAAATGGAAGGGTTTTAGGACAAGAGGGAAACCAAATGCTATGTGGAAAAGTGTCTTCTTGGTTTTTTTTTTTGTTTCTTTCTTAGGATTTACTATGGGTAGAAACAGTAAAGCTGGCTTTTCATCCTTGTTGTGCAAATTCCCCACTATGCAGTGCTAACACAAGATCCATTTTCCGTTTGAATCTGTCTAAGCCTCTAAAACACAATTTAAATGATGCACAATGCTTGTGATCACATCCATAGCAAAGGGATGAATTCTTAATACAAAATGTTTTGTGAAGTTACATCTGTGTAAGGTCCTTCAGTGCTTTCCTGTGCTTCACTGTGATTTAAGTTGTTGCACTGTAAGTGTCTTCAAATAACCGTGGCAAATTCAAATTTAAAGTCTGTCACTTGGAAGGCAAATTCTAACAATTTACTGATAGTGATTTTACTTTAAGGTAGCCAGCCTCTGTACTAACCACATACAGTTACAATAGCATTCCACTAGTCTACTCATCTATTTTAAGGATTTAACTGCAAAGGTAAATCACTATGTAAGGTGGATGTATACAGAACAGAGTCTGTAGAAAGACAGTGACTGCAAACTGCTAAAAATATGTTGAGTGCATTGCTTCCTTCAATGAGGATGAGGGTTGGTGGATCAAAGCAAATGAAAGGAACTAAACGTGGCTGGAGTGTTTGACCCAGCTGAAGTGGCTGTTCAGACAAGCCTTCCATTCCTGTGACACAGAAGTGCTGTGCTTCCCTCTGACTGTGTCATTGCCACAATCCTGTACTTGGCTGTCCTCTCCGTTGTAAATTAAAATAGATGAAAGCTGTCGAGCCAAGCCTGTGATAGAGGCTAATTTGATGTGATATAATTGATGAACTCTAAATCGTCCCACTTCTCTCTCTTGAAACATTCTGACTGGAGCTCAAAATGCCAGGGTGCTTTGATTTACACTCTGTCACTTTTGTATTGAAAGTCTCAGTGTAGCAGCAGTGAGGGATTAACTTCTTCACAGTATTTCTTTCTAATCTCTAGAGTATGCACACAGACTGGTGCAATCCCTTGAACAGTACTGGGAAAGTCAGATTTACTTGTTTGCAGATAATTTGTGCACAAAATTATTGAGATTAATAGAATGGCCGCCTGACTTCTGCTGCTACAGATATTGCTACAAATATTCAGATTTACTTGTTTGCAGATAATTTGTGCACAAAATTATTGAGATTAATAGAATGGCCGCCTGACTTCTGCTGCTACAGATATTGCTACAAATATTCAGATTTACTTGTTTGCAGATAATTTGTGCACAAAATTATTGAGATTAATAGAATGGCCGCCTGACTTCTGCTGCTACAGATATTGCCAAGGTGTAGTCTCTTGGAATTAGTGTTGTGCTTCTTATTTCAGTATTGAATTTTAAACTTTTTGGTGTAGTTAAAATTTGAAAACCCTCTATTTCTGAAATTCTGATATAGCTGAAATATTTCTGGAGATTAGACAGGTTCTCATCCCTTTAGCTTTCTAGGTAGCAATTCAACTCTTAAAATAATTCTCCATAGAAATGTTGCATGTTTCAGACTTTCTGCTGTCAGCAGTTTCTTGATTTTTGTACTTTTCTGCTCAAGTTACTTGAACTCAGAGCAAACTGTCTTGGTTCCTTGGTTTCTTTCAAAAGTAAGGGATGCTCAGTGGCCTTGATTTCTTAGTTCTCTATCAGGAGTAAAAAGCTTTTTCATCAACTTCTACTGTTCAAGTATTCTTGAGCAACCCCCATTAGAAGTGTAGCGCCTCACATCTGCTAAATCAGTTTCGAACAGAAGCAACATGAGCAAAGGAGAGCTGCTTTAATTCACATTATTACTCTGATCAAACAGCAGAACTGCATCAGCTTCAGAGCCTCTTGCTCCACTGCACAACATGAGCTGGCTCTGCCCACATGCCTTTCCCCCCAGCAGTGCGTGCCAAATTCTTGCTGACCTGAATGTACCACGTATGGTGAGCAAATCTGTGAAGTTTGAGTTATTTCTTTGGCTAGCACCCAGATTTCAGATGGGTATCCTAGTTTTATGTGGATTAGACAAACCCCTTCTCACTGAAAATGCCAAGTGGATGGCATTTGTTATAAGAAATTTCTGTACATTCGGAGTGACCAGACTTTTTTCTATCTTGGCTATAACTTAAAACTATGTCTTTACTAATGATTTATAATTGAATGGCTGATGTGAAAAATACTGAGTATTAGAACTTCTACTGGATGCAGTGATTGAGCTAAAAATGAGGCATATTTTTAATGAAAAGGGAGTTAACAACCTTGTAACACAGGGTCAAAATTTGTAATGCCTTTACTCACCCAAGACAGTGGCACCAGGTACTGTAGCTTGACCATTCAGCTCCTTACACTGGAGATTCATGTGGGTCAGGGCATTTCCACCCTGAAACAGGCAGGAAAATTGGTCAAGGTACCTCCTTTTGGTCCCCTTTCCAAGGCAGTGACAATGATGGTTATTCCGCTAAATACTCTAAAGATTAAAGCTTGAAAGCATTTAAAGGCATCAGTCAGTCATGGTACATCACCAGTTTAACTTCCTTAATGGTGATATCATTTATGGTTTAAGGAGCTTCTGAAGATCACTTTAGGATAGTTCTATGATTGTCAGTGGTGCTGCACTTAAAAAGTTTAATTTACATTGTCACTTTATCAGTGTACTGGTAATCTCAAATAATAGATGGTTTTAAAGAATTAGAGGTAATAATAAAGGCAAACTTCACCTTTGTTGGAATACAGCCTGGTTTTCCTACTCAGGATTATTATTTCTCTTCTTTTATAACTTTTGTACATGCTGTGATTTCATGAAAAATGAAGAAAAATAAATATAAGCATTGAATTCAATGTCATCTGGAACGAAAATCTGAATATTTTGATCACCTGAAGTGACTATGAGGCCTGGGATCCAGGTACATTTCAGACACTTCAGCTTTTTATAAATTGGCCTAGCTCCAATTCAGTCATTATAATTTGGACTGCAACTTTTCACATCACTTCACAAAAGAAACAAATCCAGTGTCTACCCTTTTTTTGTCATGTAGGTTAAAAAGTGCATTTACATTGTTTGCAAATTAAGATATACATGTCCTGCACTTTAGCTTCTCTTTAATAGTATGTACACTGCTTTTTTTCTGATTTTCTCTGTGCTAGGAAATAGTCTCTTTTTAAAAGTGCTTTAGTTAGGGCCACTTTAAAATGGTTCTTAAGTACCCACAGTGAAAATGGGGTACAGTATCAAGCAGTAAAGTAGAAAAATGTGTAGGAGAGTGCTTGCTAAATATTTTCAGGTATCAATACCTGGTTAAATTTATTTTAGAATATGTAGAGAATTGGTTAAGCACATACATGATTCCAGAGCCTGTCAGGGTTCCAAGATTTCAAATATGATCAGAGATAATTCCCAGCTAAGAAAAAAAGAGGGCAAAGGAAGGGTTGGGCAATTAGGCTCCAGCCAATTTATCATGAATTCTTAGGAAAGTATTGGGTTAAACAATTTTTACATGATCCATAGGAATGTAGAAAACAGTAAAGAAGTGAGGCATTTAATGTTATTTTTTTTCCAAGCACAGGTTGTGTC
This sequence comes from Peucedramus taeniatus, assembly GCA_013400575.1. Taxonomy (NCBI): domain Eukaryota; kingdom Metazoa; phylum Chordata; class Aves; order Passeriformes; family Fringillidae; genus Peucedramus; species Peucedramus taeniatus. The sequence goes on from WBNO01030978.1 coordinate 139,752, forward strand.
AAGCCAAACCCAATTTCTTGAGACTTCAGATTTAAAGACCTTTTAGACAAATAGGAAGTGAATGTCAAAGTGTATTCTTGAAGTTGTTGTATATAAGTTGTTCATTGTAAGGGAAAGGTGCATCAGGGGGGCTTCTGCTGGAATCTGATTCTGGTGTTGATTTAACACAGAAGAGAGCACTGAAGATGGGAGCAGGAGTGGTGAGATAACATTTACATACCATGTTTGTTTACAGGTGAGAAGGTTGAAGGGAAATTTCAGGTTTATAAAGAACTCCTCTAAAGCACACAAGAGTTTTGGGGGAGATTTCTCCTCACTTGTAGACAGAGAATGGTCTCCACTGCAGACTACAAGAAACAATTGGTTTAAATTTCAGCATGGAGATTTAATTTAAGTGTTCTGGACTTCTGGAGGGACTGTGGAACCACTGTGGTCTTTTTAACAAACATACATCTGCCAGAAGAATTGTGATGACATTGCCCTTGTGTAGGAGCAAGGCACAGGGGTGGACCAAGTGATCTCATGGGGCACCATTTAAACCCAGTTTCTTTTATCAGAACATGTTTGCTATCTTTAAAGCAATTTGAATTACTTTAGGAAGAGCTGGGAATTTCCAGCTTGTCATTTGTTGTTTAAGTAACTAAAGCTGGTTTTTAACAGCTATGATAATGATGGATAATATTCATGGTGCCTCATGTCAAAAGGCCATTGCTTAACAACATTGATAGGAAGGACTGAGATTTTGTCATTTTAAGGAAGTTTCACATTGTGGCTATTTCACTCAAAAAATGGTAGTTATGTTTTTAAGTAGTTCTTTAGAAAACATTTTAAAAGCATTATTTATTGTAGATGACAGAGTTCCAAGGGGTAGTTTGCACCCTACAATACTTGACTCTCTCTTTCATATTCTGAAATAATTTTGATGTATTTTAATATATTCACTTATAAACAACTGTCCTTAGGCAAATACAGAATGTTTTCTGTGGAAACATTTCAACATCTACAATTAGTTGACCTGGCTCTTTTCTCTATACACAGAATTACTTTGCAGAACAAGCATTTTTAGAAATTTTCTATCAACTGAAAATGGCTGTGATAGCTAACAGCAAAATATTCAACAGTTTGCTGAAAGGACTTTTAAAACCCATTTGATTAGGGATAAGAGCACAATTCTGGGATTAGCAAGGCCTACTGAAAGACTTAAGTACATCTTTAGGAAACTTTAAAATGTTTGTGGTTACAGATCTGTGTAAATGTGCAGCATGGATTCACTGTGATCCAAGTGAAAGCAATAATAGGATTAGATCTTGTTTAGCACTTCTTAAATTTTAAAGGAGAAAATTGAATTTTGAGTTTATTATTGATTCTTAGTCCCCCAAAAAATCTCCCCATACTAAAATATTCTTTAGGGAAAAAATATGAAGGATCAAATACAACCTTGCTGTGACATGATCCCCCATAAATTACTGGCAAATGAGCATTGCCCAGGGTGCCCCTTTCAGTGTTCTAGAGGTGGGAATTCTATTCCAGTATCACAAAGTTCCAAAACCTGAAGTCACAGCAGATTCACATTTTGCTCTTTGCTTGCTAATGTGCAATACATTAAATATCTGTTCCTTGGATCTAGCAACAAAATGACCTTTTCAGGGCTCATCTTTTTTTCTCATTTTTGATTTGTTCAAGGGAAATTGCAGACGACTGGTATTTGGTTTCCAAAAGGGATACATAAAAACTTGACCTTTTGGAACTGTTATTTTTTGGGGATGTGTACACTGTATTTTAAGTATGTCTTAGCTGTTGTTTGCTGGACTATGTCTAGTTTAAATAGCCCTTCATTTTATTCAGTATAAAGCTAGGACAAAAAGTATAACTCCTCTCATTTTTTTCCCATGACAGATCTTTGCACACGCCTGAGAGCACCTTTTCTTCAGGCAATTCTAAAAGAAAGTGATATGGAACAGGCCCTGGAATCTCAGGAAGTTTCCACAGACTTTATTTTGCAGTGCAAATAGCACATTATACTATGTCTATCATTGCAATATCTCATTGCCTACCTGAATGCACTCTTGTGTCAGGGCACTTTCCACTTAGCATTGTGGGAAATGAGGCAGAGGGAAATGATTATTTAGGAAGTTCATGATGGAGGGAATGACCAAATTCAGATTGTCAGACTGCTGTCAGAACTATGGCTATTCCTGCTGCTTGGTTTCCTATGCCAGATTTTATCCATCTCTTAAAATCACTGTAACCCATGCAGTCATGGAATAGTGAGCTTATTTCACCTAAAACCCAATAAAAATGTTTAATGACTGTGATCTGCCTTTCCAGTGAAAGCAGCTGATTTGGAAATTAACCAAGTCAAATAGTTTATTCAACATGTACATGAGAAATTGCTCTCCTTTCCTGCCATATAAATAGCCAATTTAATCTGAAGATATTTTCAACACCAAGAGTTACAATGAGAAAATTTGCACAGAAGGCGAGCTTTGTCTTGTGCAAAGTGAATAATCAGAGCTTCATTAAAATATCACTATGTACAATTCAGTTTGAAAATGAAAACTTAAGATTTGGGAAGAGAATTAAATTGTGTTTCTAACTTAAATATTGGTGATCCACGCAGATATTTGTAAGTCCATGTAAGTTACTTCTGTTGATTGGATGTGGCAGTAAGAACCTTCAAGAATATTCAATGAATGGGTGAATTGCATTGTTTAGAGAGGCTCTGATTTTGTAGGGCTGTCCATTTACATACAGTCTTAATTTTTTTAAGCCTTGGAGCTTGTCAAATGCAGTGTGATGAGAAATTCTCCAGTGCAACTCTGTGAGGTTTTGACATTTTTTCTCCTTGGAAATACTTTTCCTATAAAACTTAGATTTAATGCATGGCATTGTTAATGCTTTTGTTGTAGCCTTTGGATGTTACTCACATCAGCAGTTGACAGTACAGAAGCAGCAAAGGAGGTGACCACGTTGTAACTGCAGACAAGTCAGAGCTGCAGGATGAATAAGCAGAACAGGAATTTCAAATTAGACATTTGAAAAATCCTTGTCGCTAGGAGGGTTGGCAGCACTGAACTAGACAGCAGTTTTCAGAAAGTGGCAGAATTACCATTTTCTTCATTTTCAATACTCACCTTGACAAAGTCATACATGTCCAGGTACCACATTGATAGTGATGTCATCTAGGAAGAAAACCAAACCCATCTAAGATGTGAAGGAAGAAAAACTAGAAAACCTCATCAGTTGTTACTGTTAGAATAGTAGACACTTTTCCACCTGCCATATCCTTATTTCTGGAACAGTGTACTGAGATTTCCTGGCTCTGTTTGGCAGTCAGAAGTCTCCTGAACATTTTCTGGTGTTTGCCACCTCTTACTCCTGCCCCAGTGCGCAGCTGCCCCGTGACCCTGGGCATGCACACTGCTCAGTGCAGCCTTTATGGCACACTCTGGGTACCTTTGGTTGCCCGTGGGCTACAGGAGCTCCTTAGAGGTGCCAGACAGCAACAGAAAGATCTCTGAAAGGATTGCTCTGTTCATCCTGTTATAGCACTAAAATGGCCTCATCCTTTTCAGCTCTCCTAATCTATCAGCCTCTCAAGAATGGCTGCTACTGTATAACAAAGAGAAAGCACACCTCTCCTAGATCCTAACAACTCATGCACTTTATTAGATTTTTTTCCAATTAGGCTTTTCTGGGGCAGTTATGCTGGAAGGTGAACAGTGTAGAAAAGCAGTGCTAGTCAGAAGAGCAGTATCCAGTTCCACATGAGAGAGGAAAAAAGAAATGAAATGAAAAAGAAGCAAAATGATAACATTTCCTAAAACACAAGACTCGAAACATGTCAGCCTGAGTTTGCTGAAGTACTGTATTCTGTTAATGTTAACTCACTGTAATATGTATGTGGCGTTGAGTGTTTTATTGTACATAAATACAATATAGACGTTAAAATATTTTGAAAGTGATGTTATCAGTTAAGAGCACAAAATATCAAAACATTTCCACTTAAATAAGAACTGTGCAAGGAATAAATTTCCTTATTATAGCACACACAGGATGCCATGGAACATTTTCGTTTACTCCAAACTGCATTGATCAGAGGAGCGGTATCCCCCATGAGAATTTTTTTGATCAATGGTAAAATTAAATTGTATTCTCAGGCAACTGCTTTCTTGAGATAAACTTCTAGATGGGAAAGCAGGTTCCCATTTCAAAATCCTTATTTCACTAGGACTCCAAAACTCAAAAAAATCATAATCTACAGGCTGTCTACATTTTTATGCAGAATCAGGTGAAATGTGTATTTATATATAACCCATGATAGGGAAATAATTATGCTAAAATGGTTGTGTTTAGAAGAAATGTTTTAAAATTATATGGGTGTTGAGTGAGAAATTGACCTAATTTATAGTGTCCTAGCATCTTACTGTTCTTCACTGAAGACAGCTCTAATTCTTTATTTTATATGAAAAACTCTTCAATAGAATATAAATTAATACCTTGGAATTGGTACAAAATAATAGAGATGCCTAAAAAAAATTAATCTTGTCAGTAATCTTGTACTTAATGAGATTTAAAATTATGATAGTACTTGAAATTGGTTGTCAAATAAATGCTCATTGAATTTCTCTGCCCTATGCTGAGAAAATGATATTTTTATTTTCCCATATTTTAAAGTGAATATTTAGAGATGTGCCCGCATTCCAAATTCTATAGATTAAATTTGTGATAAAATATTCAAATATTACATGTTAATACTATCTGTTTATCTGATGTCTCCGAGTGAATATCCCTGATTACTGGAGAAGTGTGAGTTTGGGGTTTTTTTCCCTGTGATTTTTAAAATTCAGTATATTTTTTGCACTTGAGTATATAAAAGTAACAGCATTGTATTTTCACTTTCCACTATCCCATGTTTATTCTGCATCAGTTGTGATGAAATCTGTGGAGGGGTTTTGTTTGTTTTTTTAGTCTCTGCTGAGAGGGTAAGGAAGAGCTTTTTCACTCTTTTCATGAAATGCATGCTCAGGGTTTCCATGTTCCTTGCCCTGTGGGTGAGGTACAGGAATTCTCCATAACTGGAAGATCTAGAACTTTGTCCCAGTATTGGTACATGGACAGTTGCAGATGGTGGGAGCAGTGACCTTTTCCAGCCACAAACATCATAATTTTAAACATCATAATGTCTTCCTGTATTTATCCTCATTGCATCTTGTTTTTCCTGTCTGCACCTTACAGAGAGCTTTAAAATGATGAGGGGAAGCAGCAATGTTTTGAATAAAACACTTTGATGTGCAAGCGCTCAGCTGCCAAAATCAGCAGCGCTTTATGGGCAACCAAACATTTTAAAGTTTTCATTCTTGTTTACAGAGCCAATTAAGAATCTTTGTAGCACTCTTTTCAAATGGCAGGCTATCAAAATTACAGTGACTATCTTGTGAATGAAAAGCTTCTGCTGAATGCCTGACCAGGAGAAGAGGGGGAGAAACCTACTGGCCTTAAAAACCAGAGAACATGTACAATATACATTTCTTTATAATCTGCATTAAATAAATCTTTTAAATCGTAGTTTGTGCATTTGGAGCATAGGTTGTTCTGCTCATTTAAGTGTTTTCCTCAAGCAATTATATTTGTTTAAAACAGTGTTTGGTTTCCCATTAAAAAGTAAGCACTTGCCAATAGCTCTGCAGACTTAGAATACTGTAATGAGTTCCATGTGGCAAGACTGTTCTAATTACACTATTTTCTTCAATTTTTGCTATTTTAAGAGGAAAAGGAGGTACATATAGTATATTTAGGATGCAGTGACTCGTTATTTTATACTGTAAGTTTTTGTGGTCTTTCTTAAGTTGTTGGTAGGACTGGAGGGTCATAGTAGTTCTTTCCAGCTGTTAGTAAATTGTATTGATGCAAATCAATGCTGATGTAAATCCTAGACAGAGACCACCAGTTTCATGTTGAAGTAAAGGGTTAAAACCATAATTCTTAACCATCTAGATATTCATACTTGGCTTTTATTTATTCTCAATATAAAACATTCAGTTTTGCCCACAGACATATTGATTGCCCTCTTGGTGTGATATACTGGGAGCCCATTTGTGCAGGTGCTTGCTGACAAACACTGCTTGGCTATAAAATCCACACCTTGGGAATGTACTGGCTATGCACTGAGAGTTTCTGTTCTGATTTTAACATTAGAAGTGCATCCTTAAATTTCTATAGACAACCTTAAAATGCAAGTCGAGGCAAAATGCGTAAGAAGCACTACAAAATGAGTTTGTTGCTTTGTAAGAGATCTTAAATCAACAGTGTTTATTAGTAAGCTGCCAGCAAATATTTGCTTGCATACCTTTTATTATTTCAAAGGCTTTTATTAGCAGTATGTCACAGTGCTAGTGTCATTTACATTCAGACACCACTTTCTAATGTTTTAAGCTTTCCAGAGATAACAGAGAGAAAAACGTTAAGAAAATGAAACAGATCTTTTCTAATAAATCACTTTTGCAAGCATTTTGTCTCTTCAAGATTCTGTGACATCCTGTTCAGCTGAAGGAACACACCACTTGAATTGCACGACTCATTCACCTTAAATATTTAATAATGCTTTCATTAGTTGCACTGAACCAGTGGAGTAAGATCTGTAATATCTACTGCTGGTCATCATTTTTATTCATCATGGTTTAATAAGCATTATAATTACAGACTGAGGAAGAAATATGAGTTAACTTTGTGGTTTTGCTTGGGACTTCTGCTCACACTGGTATGATTGGAAGGGATTATACAAGCTCTGTGAGCATAGCTGAGTGTATTCTAATATACTGGTGCAGAGTTCCCAATCCTGACACGTTATTCTTCATGTTAATGTAACTACAGAAAAGATCCTGCATAAAATTGAGTCCTGACACTATTTAACTCCATCTGGCTTAGTTGTGAAATATGAAAATTTGAAGGCCAAGTGGACTTGTTTTTGGCAGGTGTTCTAATGCATGCATTATCAGTGGAATTAGACTTCAACTATTTTTACCAACCATTTCCTTTATTTGCTTGTAATTTACACAAATAGCAGTTATTTAGAGAAAACAGTCAGTTAGGGGAGCTTTCATTTGGAGAGTTTGTCAGAGTTCAAGCTAAAAGGCCATTTGTAGGCATCATAACCTTCTGTGCTTGTTTCTCGAGTAAATATAGCTGGTGATGATTATGACAGTATAACTTTCTCACTTTGATATCACAAATGTGACTGTGTGCATGTTTTTTGCATTCTTATGTTTTAATGGGAAGTATAGTAGGGCAGACTGATATCTGGTGCATTTTTTAACGTTTTGTTAAAACATCATTTTTTCCTCATCAGCAACTTATGCGGGAGCGACAGCAGATGGCCAGCCGCCCCTTTGCTTCTGTCGATGTAGCACTGGAAGTAGGAGCTGAGCAAACAGACTTTCTACGAGGGCCATTAGAGGTAGGAACAGTGGTGCTGACAAGGGACCATTGTGATTTGCATATTTATATTGCCAGTCTCATCTGCATCTGCTTCTGAAACCAAGCAGCATCTGATTACCTGGAGCTGACAAGTCTCAGCTACGTGTGTTTTGTCATTTCCAAGGCATAGAGTTTTAATCTCATGACATAAGCTGTACCTAAAACCACTGGAGAATCCATTAGCCTGGGCTGGGGTGACAGTCAGCTCACCTGGCAGTCCTGTTGTGATGGATGTGAGCTGAAGGAATGCAGGACTCGGGCATTAAGGAGGCAGCAAATGTCATGCTCAGTCCTTCAAGTACACAGTGCCATCTAGTTAACATCTATCTTAATTAACAGAGATTACAACAAACAAGGTAACTAAGGCACCTTAGAGTAAAAATTCAGTGTTTTATACACAGAGGCTTAAAGCATACAGACTGTACTGCATGGTTTTGTTTGTGGGAGATGGCTACATTACTGCATTCTTTTATTGCAATTGCAGTACAATGGAAAAGAAATAGTAATATGTAAAGCAATATAATCTTGGAATGGTGTAATAATGCATGAAATGGATTCTAGAAGTTTCACCTGAAAATAGAGGCAAAATTACAATATGTGGGTAATAATATCTAATCTAGGTTCAGATTTTGGGAGATGATCTTCTACTCCTCTACTCCTTTAACTTTATTTGCAATATTGTGTTTACAGTTATTACTTCAGCCTATTTATGGTGGGACCTGGGAATGAGGTGTGCTAGCTCTGAAATCTTTCAAGATTGTACTCTTCATTGCTGCCAATTCTTCTTAAATTCAAAGCTTCTCTTACTTTTCCCAATAATCAGTCTCAGTGGAAGGTTAAATGCAATCTATCAAAACTCCAAGGTTCATGGAGAATGAGTGATGTGAAAAACAAAAGCATAGCAGAAAGAAAAAGATTCAGCTCTTGAGTACTTACCAAAGTGAGGTGCTCTGTCCTGCTGTTGAGCAGGAAGTCATCCCAATTGCTCTTACTGGCACAATTTAAATATTTGGAAGAGGTGGTGAATAAAAATGACATATCTCTTTGAAGAAGTTCTGTTATTTTCTGACCTAATACTAGACCCCTCACGTTCTTCACCAAAACTGCCTTACTTCTGTCTCCTCTTATCTTGGAACAGAAGACCTCTCCAGCTCTCCAAGCTGAGGACACATTACATTGCATTTAAAAGTTAATTTTTTTGCAATGTGATTTCATTGTCTCTGCACTGGTAGCTGAGAAGATTTTTTCTGTTTTCTGTTTTCTGTTTTTTTTTCAAATGGAGGCAGTGAGTGGACAATGAGGCATCCACACTCTAATTTTGTACATACTGATTATTTAATTAAACTTTAGAAGTAAACATCACAACTTAATTGCTACATTTTCTTTCTTGTGTCTTTTATTTAGCAGTAAAAGAGGTAGATCCTCAAATATTTTAATTATATTTTACAGTTTTTATTACCTTCTTTTTTTCCTAGTCCAGCATTTTCTAGCAGTTGTTTAGAATTCAGCATCCATAGTGGTTTTTTTCTTAATTAATACATAGTTATACACAGAATGAAGTCCATTCAAGATTTCCTTGGAATTATAATACACTGATCTATATCAAAAAAAAAAGCATTGTGCTGAGGATTAAATGAATGTGATTCAAGTATTGATTGTCCTTTGGTATATATTCTGTAAAAATAAAGGGGCTATATTAAGCTTCTCTGTGAAAGGACACTAAAAGTTTTAGTTGCCATTCTGTTCATATTCTGCTCTTTTGGACTGAGGGCAATCTGGGTCACACATTTCCAGGATGCAGTGCTTAAGAACAAAATAGTATGAAACAGCTGTATACTTCATTTTATTGAATTAATTTTGAATCCTTAAACTACATTAATAATTTTGTCATACCTGACACCTATTGGGATGCTGAAAGCTAGAGATCTTTTGTGAAAAAATGAGAATATACAGTAACTTCAAAATGTTCTGCTGGCATTGCAGAGATCTTGCACTGATATAGCAGGAGTGCCAGTTTTGATGATGGTGCATTGCATTCCCTCTCCTCACACTTTTATTGGCATCATGTGTTACTGGCTGATGCTTTGGACATTGTTGTTACACTTCTATTGACGTTGGAATAACTCCGACACTTCCAGTGACACCGCATTGATCCGTGGGCCCTTTGGGCACTGTGTAATGTCACTGAACTCTTCCAGACATTGCTGCAAGTCTCCCATTCAGCTGCTCAGTAAAGCTGCTGTTCATTAAGCTCACCTGCCTCACGTGGTGGTGGGGGTTTTGTGCAGCTGGTGCTCTACGTTAATGCTGATGCTCTGGTACATGTCAGTATTCATATGACTGCACATGGTAATGCCAGGATGCTGTTTGTTTAATTGCTAAATTTTACATTTATTTGTAAATATCCATAGCAGCTGTTTCACTGGACAGGTTTAGTTTCCAATAGTAAGGCACTTTTTACCCACTGTTCCGAAAAGATAAAAAAACCCAAGAGTATTAATACTGTACTTAAAATGGTTGCCTAGTTTAGATACTTACAATACAACTGATAGTATTTGGGTTTATTTTCAGTTAGTAGCAATTTGCAACAGATTAAAATAAAATCCTGGAAACACTACAGAGGAGAGTTGAACCTCAGTTTTGGAGTCTCCATCAATCAGTCTGTCTTTCTTAATGTTTTGCCAACAAAATGACAGTATCTCCATATTAACTCCTTCAAAAAACTTTAATCTGCATCATATTCCTCCTCTTCCCTGCTGTCTGACTGGGGTTTTAGGCATTGGCAATAGCCTTTGTTCTTACCCATTTAAACAACATTATTTATCAGTTTTTACCTCCTCAGGCCACCTTTTACTTGAACAAGTCTCAACTTGTTATCCATGCTGTCATGTTGGCTTTATAACAACTCTTAAATGTTTTATTGTCGGTTTAAACTTAACACAAAAGAAAGCAGAATTGTTTTTCCCTTGCCTTCCTTCTCTCCTGTGTCACACCAACCACTGCCTTCCTAATGATACTGATAGGATGTTAATTGGGATGTTATCCCAATTCCAAATGTACCAAGCAATACCCACTCCTGTTGTGCCATGATATTAATGATATTTAACCCATGCTAATCTGCATCTTCATCTGCTTCTGTAATGATTTCCATTGCACTACTTGGAGGTGATGAAGTCTGGGTGAGCCTTTACAAGGAAGGTGAAGCTGGAGGCAGGACACCCCTCACTCCCTCCTGGGCAAAACAAGAGCAATCTAAAGTTACTGTGGTGGAGGAGGGAAGGCAGTGACCCTCTGGATCCCAAGAGGGGAACAGTCCAGTGCAGCTCTGGTGAAGTCACTGGTGACCCAGGGGAAGGTTAAAGGAGAGAGACCATCCCCAAGGGCTCCTTCCCAGCAACAGCACATGCACAGGCTGTTAAGAGCAGAGCCAGAAAACAGCAGAAGCACTCTGTCCAGAGAGTTGGAGAATATTAGCTATTTTGTGATACCACCATAATTTTTTTCAGTACCACAATCATAAAAAAAATCAAAGTAGCATCATAGATCAATAGACACTCATTGCTGAGCTTCTTGGCACTCAGTGCCCTCAGAGTTACAATGTTTTTTATCCCTTTCATTTCTTTTTTCCAGACATCTGAGCCATTTCCAGACTTGGTTGCTTTTTACTTCCCGACATATACCAAAAGCTAAATCATTTAAGCTATCTTCATATTCTAAACCTTTTTTAGACAAATTTTTTCCCTAAAATGTAAAACACTTTTGAAGAGTTTCTTCTACTGTGCTGCTGACAGTCATTTCAGTTAATCTATGTATTAACTGAGAAGTAAAACTTTTTTTTTTTTCTTCTTTGCCTAATTTCTGGGTATTTTTCTTTTGGAAATGGGGACAGATTATTTCTTTAGGTAAGATAAGGTGGACACTGCTGTAAACAAATGCTTCATGTCTGGTCATGCTAAGACTGAACAGCAGCATCTACTGTGCTGCATCTGCTGGAGTAAAGACAGGCATGTTATTGCCTGCAGAAGGACCAAGTGCAGATTTACTGCTGTGATGATCATCCATTTGATGTATTTGTGGTATTACTTGGATTTTTTTTTCCCCAATCGCTGTTATTTCATAATTATTTCTGCAGAAAAGCACACAGTAGTACTATCAGTCATTTTGCCATTAAATTACTGTGTTTTCCCTAGAGTTGTCATAGATATTAGACCATCCTCTGCTTCTGACAAGGTAGGATGGTGTCAAAAATTCTGGATTTCTAATAAAATCTATGTTTGTTTCTCCAGCGAATAATGTCTTCTAGTGAGTAATATTTATGATGCATTAAATAAGTTTTTGAATTTCAGGCACTTTTGATAAGTATGAAGCAAATATTGGCCATTATTTGTCATTTATTTGAGTAAATAATTGGAAGGTGTGCTCTGACACAAGCAGCTGTCATTTTATACAAAGAATGGCTGCTGGAAAGTAGAGTGACTTATCAAAACACATTAAAATCCTCTAGTAGAGATTTGTGGACTTTTAAGAAGTTGTAGTATGTATTAATAAGTTATGCTGCTGGCTTCTCTTGCCAATAAGGAGACTTTTTACAAAGTTAGACTTGATTTACAAATAAATCTAATTAAGGTTTATTTAAGGTTCCATTTCTTATATAATTTGACTAATCAGTGAGTATTTTTTGAACATGCAGCCCACCTTATTTTGAACAAAATTCACCTATATGCATGCTTCATCAGCATTGCACCTGCATTGTGTTGATGATGTAATGTCTAAAGCCAAGGAACAGGCTCTTCCCAACTCCTTGGTACAGAGCATCAGCTTTCCTCTTGATATGCTCAGTTCCTAATATTAGTCTCAGTATCAGAGGATAGTTTCACTGCCCTTGCAAAAAAAGTGATAATTTATTTTAGATAATGGTGATATTTTCCCTCGAATGGTCACCTTGTTTCCAGTGACCATAAAGGCAATATGTATTTGGCAACAGGAACTATCAAAGGTCGTTATAGTTGCACTTCTTGCCTACTGAAAAGGCATGTCATAGTCTTGAGCTGCTCACTGTAGCTCAAGGGGGACCAGAGAAGAGAGAATCTAGATGAGAACAATATGAGCAGAGACTTAGAAATTATAACTACAATGAGAAGTCAAGGAAATTGGAGTAGGCTATTTAAAAGAGTCCAAATAACTTGCAGATATACAAAAGGTAAACAGCAATCAGGAGGGCAGAATCTTCCTTGTGTACACTGCAGTTGGCAGAGGTGTAATGGACTTAAATTGTAGTAGGGAAGGTTTAGGAAGGTATCAGGAAAAGCTTCTCATAATAAAGCTGAATCACTAAAAGCAATTGCCTGGGGAGGTGGTGGAATTGCTTTTATTGGAAGCTTTTTAGAGCAGGATGGACAAATATTTCTCAGGTACTGTGTACCATAGCTGCATGAGATACCTCCTTTCAGCTCTGTCTTTATTATTATTCTGATTGCTCCCTAGCTCTTCCTTCTTCAGACTCTCTGAAAATTTTCCATTTCTGTTGTTTGAACACCTTAATTACCTTCACTGCAATGTTAGTTTTCTGTTACTGAATATTTATGACCCTTCGTTTCACTTTTGCTGTTTTATTCATTGACTTACATTGTCCATTTTCTCACAAGATCAGAAACTGTTAAGTCATCTCTGACCCCAGCCTCTCCCTGACTGTAGGTCTGCCAAACATGATCTCCATCTTATTTGGAATAGCTTCAATATTCTCCTTGAAGTCTGTACTGATGATGTAATTATTTTTTTGTCTTAACAAGTGCATTGCCATTTTTATAGTCTTTCAAAATCCATGCATCCTAGACTACTAGATCTCAGAGAAATGTAGTCAGATGTCACACCTGACACTGAAGAGGAGAATCTGTTTTGGATCACATTTTCTGCTTTTCTGTGTTGCTCAAAGATCATGTTAAGTTTGCTGTCCACTGCCTCAAGAACTCAATTATCTTCTGCTGCACTTTGACCTCGATGGCTCACTGCCTTCTCTGCCCCCTCCCTCAGTACTGTTCATCCAGAAAACTTTCACCTGAGCTATTGAGTCACTTTATGTTAAACCCTACTTTCCATCATTTTTTCTTCTTTTTAAATGATTGCTTCACATTGTGTGTATTTTTTTCTTTATTATGTGCCCCAAAATTCACATCTGGTGGTTCTTCCACTAGAGAAAAGAATTTACCCCAAAGCAGCATTGTTTGGTTTGCCCCACCTCCTTCTTTATATGAAGTTTTTTCATGAAATGAGATGTTTAGATTTCACACTATTTTGTCCTCATGCAGTGGCTGCACACGATAGAGTTGTTCTACCCAGTTAGGTATCTTTACATTTGTGTAAGATTTTTGTTGCTTCACCTTAAATATATGTCTAGAAACCTGTGAGTGTTCTGAGCCTATGCTTCAGAACAAATACCTCACCTAGCTGCTCAGGCATACTGGTCACAGCTATAATTTTTGTGTGTGTTGTGTATACTAAATCAATGTAAAATGTATAGATGTTCAATTTGTTGCACAGAATTACGTTAGCAATGTTTTAAGATTTCTGAGTAGCATTTTTCTTCTCTGCCATATGGGAAAGCTAAAAATAACCTGAGAAATGCTGCCTGGAGTAAGCCACATTTTTTTTTTCATACAGACCATATTTGTGTGTGTGTGTTTATTCCTAAAATATACACTAACACCTCAAAACCTGTTGATGTTTTGCTTGAGTCCTTAAATTCAAGTTTTTTAAAATTCTGTAACAGTTCTAAAGAGTACCCAGTCTGTAAACAGGCAAAATAGATTTTCAATTCCTATGTTCTTTTCTGTTTCTTTATTTCTGTCCTCATGGGCAAAAAGGCATTGTGAGAACACCTTAGACATGATGTATGAGAGGTTTGTCTACATGGAGGTTGATTTCCTAATATTTCATCCTAACAGGAGAGTAAAGCCTTTGCTTTACTCATGAACTGTAGGATCTGTAAATTCACAATTAGTTCTGAGAACCTGATTTTATGTATGTTTTTTGATAAAAATGTATCTTTCCAGTTCACAAAATGTATTTGACACATGTACTGCATAATCAGATGACTATAGAAATTGTTTGGATAAAATATATTATTTGTGTTGAACAAAATTGCAAAGAAATTTCATGCTCAATTAGAGGAATTTTGGCTTACCAGCAAAGTGTAGGTGTTTCAGTGGTATTGGCATGCTGTGAATAGAACTCTTAAATCAATGTATTATGCATAATTGCAAATCCAAAGTAATTGTTCTGATTGTTTTCAAGCAGAAGTGTTTATATGCGTCTGTAAATGTTATGAATAATGACACTACCTTTTAATAAATTCAATTTTTGCAACATCTTATTTCATAAAGTACACAGGTGCAAAATTCAGCAAATGCAAACCACTTTTATATACTTATATTTTTATGTACCCTTAGGATTCTCCTTGAACAAGCTTGGTCATGGAAATCTTGCCTTTGGATATGAATCCATGACAATAAGATATTTCCAAAATTATTTAAACTGAACATACCAAAGCATGGAGAGAGTTATGCTCTCAGAATAACTAAAAACCACATAGAGGAGAATATTTCTCTGGACCTTTCTGTACACCTGATTTGCACATGCTATTCTCTGACTGGCTGCTCTTTGTAGTTATGTGTATTTTCTTAGTACCCCTTTTCGTTTTAGATCAGAAGTTATTTCTTATCTTTAAAGTAGGGAATTTCTGTCTTTAAAAGGAAAAATGAGAAGAAATAGGTGCAGAAACTATAGCCTTTCATCAGTCATTTCCCATGTTTCCAGGTAGAACTGGGTACTGGAGGGTGCTGTTTGATATTTAGCAACTTGTAGTCCTTAGCTCTAATTCAGAGACTTTACCTTCATGCTTGTTTCCAGCCCTCTACTCAAGATTCAGTTCTACCTTCCAAAAATACCATTGAAACTTCAGCAGACATGAGACAAGAGCACTGCCTGGGCTTTTCTTCATAAAACTTGGCTACCTGTAATTTAGGCAATCGTTCAAGTTATGTCAATTTTCACCAAAGTTTTATCATTCTATACCATCTATCAAACTGGATTTGTGCCTGAAGTGAATATGAATTATGTATATAGAAGGCCCCTACCCTGGATGACTCAAACCCCACCCAAACTTCAGAGAGCCATCCAATGTGCCATCCAACACATCCAGTGTGTTTTCTATAACTGTTCAACCCAGAAGGCACTTTAGTGCTTGGTTCTGTCTGCTGTGCATTGGAAATCATAACTCTTCAATTTCTGGTTGCATGGTGGCTCAATTTCAAGAAAAAGGATGAAACATTACTTTTTAGGTAGGCTGTGAGCCCCCCCTGTTCTGCTGTCTGTGCCCTACTAAAAAGTTTGTCCCCATGTTTCTTATCAGCTCCGTTATCAGCTCTTGTCCCCAGAGCGTTCTCTTCTCCAGACTGAACAACCACAGCTCTCACAGCCTTTCCTCCCAGGAGAGGTGTTCCTTCTCTCTGGTAATTTTGATGACCCTCCTCTGGATCCTTTCTAACAGGTCTGTGTCCTTTCTGTGCTGTAGAAAAGTAATCTCTTTTTTTCCCCCTGCATATTGTGAGAGGCAGTTTCTGATTTTCCACTGATTGCTCAGGAAGGTGTGAGTGCTTACAGGCAGACTGGATCACCTCAGTGAGAGTAACTCAAATTTTCAAATGAACCATGAGGCTTTTTTATGAGTTATAGGGTGTGGATTCCATTCACTGGCTTTAGCAAAGTAGAGGTAGAAACATTGTATAAGGTGTTAATTTCATTAATAATCAGAAGAATTGTCTTTTCATAACAGGAAAAACAGAAAAATATTGGAATTTTAAAAATGAGTGGGTTCAATCAGGATTTACAGCCCAGTAGTAGGATTCTTTAATGGTACTGAAGGAACCTTCTCCTTGGACCATTTCTTCTGAAAATCAAGAGATTATGAATGGTGCACTTCAATAAACTAAACGCTGCAGTAAAGTAGAGGTTAAAAAGGCAGTTAGACTGCAGTGAAATGGGGAAGAACAGTGAGTTTGTATCAGGGCTATCTCCTTCAAAAAATCAGCAGTATTTGTGGTATGTGATCACTTCCAGATATAAATGTAGCATAGTTTACAAATCTGTTAGAGCTTTCTATAACAAAGACTGCATAACATTATTGTTCATTAGTGTGAAGCAGTAAAGTTTTTAACAGATACATAAGAAATAAAATTTCCCCTTTTATCATCTTTGGTATGTATTAATCTTACTAGATTTTTATTTAAAGTAGAATTTTGCCTTTCTGAGTGCCATTCCTTGTACGATATCCTTGGCAAAATGATCTTTTTCTTATCTTTATTACCCAGCTTTCAATAAGAGACTGGAAAGTTTATAGAGGTACTTGCTGTCAGCTTCTTGTCTCAACTGTTTAGGCCTTTAAAAATGATGTACAAATATTGAACCAGCTGGAGTTAATAAATAGTTATTCTTTTCTACAAACAACTTATTAGTTATTAAAGGAAAAGGGGTGTTGGAAAAGTAGGCAAGAAATTTATTTTATATTGAGAAAAATTTCAAGTTGTAGGAATCAGAAGGAATAAAATATACCCTTCTAAATGTGTTTAAATGTCATTTTATGTGCAGAAAAGAGCATTATCCAATGACTCACAAATATAATTTATGTTTTACAACACCAAGAGCACAAATGCAGGACGATCTTTAAGTTCACCACTAAATATACCAAGAGTCACTGACATGACTTTGGCAATGAGATCCAGTGAGATCATTTCCCTCTGGGCATATGGATGCTGTAAAGTGTGTCTATCTTGGTCATTTATTTTTCATGAAGGAAATTTTGTATTTATATATATATAT